>JAXQQM020079773.1:0-159411 GCA_034641835.2 Pinus albicaulis
GATATAGTTTGAAGTTTGCCGATTTGTTGACTTTTCCTTTCCATTTCTTCTCTCCACCTGTCTTCAGTCTCTTTTATCTTTGGCAAACTGCCAGGAACACAGTCTGAAATGAGATTAATTGAATATAAGCTGTCATTTATGAATTGCGTGAGATTATTCATTATATTTCCGGCCCTTGATATTGCTCTATCAGATTTCATTAATTGATGTTCCCATTCTGTAAACAAGATTTCTTTGTGTTTTTCCTCTATCCTAGGAAGATTTGCTTCTTTTCCCTTTTCTGTATCCTGCCAGTTGAGAAACTCATAAATCTTTTCATCGGCATCATCTATTTCTTGTCTAAGAGTTATGATAGTTTGGATCAAAGATGAAGTAATCTCACAAAAAGGTTCTGCTTGTGACAGTTTTGAGCAAAATTCAATTAACTGCTGAGTCAATAATTTATTAGCCTCAAGGGCTTCCGATTTGAATTCATATAACTTTGGATAATCTTTAAACTTATCCAAAGTTGCTTGAAATTCCTTTTCTTGAATCATTTTTGCCTTTTCCTCATTTTGTAACAAACTCTGTAACTTAGAAATTTCTTCATTTAGCTGCTTTTGTTTGCCTAAAAGCTTTTCATCAACCTTCTTCTTTTCTTCAGCAAGCTGTTTCTCCAATTCTTTAGACCTGAATGTCTGATCCTGTAGTTGTTGTTGCAATTGGCTGATCAGTTGCTGATTCTCCTTAGCTTTTTCTTCCAGTGAAGCTATGTGAAGATCTTTCCGAGTTATTAGTTGAGAAACTTCTACAACTTTATCCACTGTTGCAGCACTATAAGCTCCTGTATACTGGGACAATTTCGTAAGGTCTTCAAATGGATTCATTTCATTGTTCTTATAAACAATATTCATAAACTCATCTGATGGAGTAGAAAATATACCCTTTTCTGTTTTTCTTTTCTTTCTTTGTCTTTTGACAACAGCCTTATGTTTAGGGCTGTAAAATACATCCAAAGGAGGGATCTCCTCACCTTTTAGAGGGATTTAAATAATAAAATTACATAACAAAATCCTAATACTACTGCTACAATCTATCAATTTAAAACTGAAATGCTATTTTGAATAAAACTGATTCATTGTTTTTCTCCTTCGCTTGATGAAGCCAAGTTGCAAATGTTCAACATATCTCGGAGTCTTGGTGGATGACTCATCTTAGTATGCAACTGTCCAGCATAGGTGGCGTCAGAAAATTCTGGAATTAGACAATCGATAGCGTTTGATAGAATTTTGATAGCTGTCTGTTGATTGTTTGGCTTGATCACATGAGTCCACATACTATCCCAGGATATAGTTTGAAGTCTGCCGATTTGTTGACTTTTCCTTTCCATTTCTTCTCTCCACCTGTCTTCAGTTTCTTTTATCTTTGGCAAACTGCCAGGAATACAGTCTGAAATGAGATTAATTGAATATAGGATGTCATTTATGAATTGCGTGAGATTGTTCATTATATTTCTGGCCCTTGATATTGCTCTATCAGATTTCATTAATTGATGTTCCCATTCTGTAAACAGGATTTCTTTGTGTTTTTCCTCTATCCTAGGAAGATTTGCTTCTTTTCCCTTTTCTGTATCCTGCCAGTTGAGAAACTCAGAAATCTTTTCATCGGCATCATCTATTTCTTGTCTAAGAGTTATGATAGTTTTGATCAAAGATGAAGTAATCTCACAAAAGGGTTCTGCTTGTGACAGTTTTGAGCAAAATTCAATTAACTGCTGAGTCAATAATTTATTAGCTTCAAGGGCTTCCGATTTGAATTCTTTTAACTTTGGATAATCTTTAAACTTATCCAAAGTTGCTTGGAATTCCTTTTCTTGAATCATTTTTGCCTTTTCCTCATTTTGTAACAGACTCTGCAACTTAGAAATTTCTTCATTTAGCTGCTTTTGTTTGCCTAAAAGCTTTTCATCAATCTTCTTCTTTTCTTCCACAAGCTGTTTCTCCAATTCTTTAGACCTAAATGTCTGATCCTGTAGTTGTTGCTGCAATTGGCCGATCAGTTGCTGATTCTCCTTAGCTTTTTCTTCCAGTGAAGCTATGTGAAGATCTTTCTGAGTTATTAGTTGAGAAACTTCTACAACTTTATCAACTGTTGCAGCACTATAAGCTCCTGTATACTGTGACAATTTCGTAAGGTCTTCAAATGGATTCATTTCACTGTTCTTATAAACAATATTCATCAACTCCTCTGATGGAGTAGAAAATATACCCCCGTTCTCGTTATATTTCCGGCCTCGATATAACAGAAATGAATTTGCAAGTGTTCTTTCGTTGATGTCAGAATCGGAATCCGAGCTATCCTCGTCTGGAACTGATGCCTTCTCCACTGTGACCTTGGGGTCTAATTTTTCCAACAAGTTGTAGACTGTGTCCCATGTCATTTTTCCAAGACCTTGGCATGATGTATCTGTGACTAGCCTTAGCTTTACGGGCTTTTCTTTTGAGACTGTAGGAGTCTCGGCAAACTTCACTGGTAGAACAATCTTATTTCTTCTTCCTCTTTTTGACATTTCTACGTCTGCTACCGCTTCTCTTTGTCTGTGAATGAAAGAACTTGGTGTTCTTTGGCTCTGCAAGACAATAAACTCTCAGTCGTGCTCAACAAGTCATTCAAATGGAATGATTTATGAATTTATGGTTTTCATTCATTTGTTTCGTATATTGCGTAAATGCTCCTTTTGGGTCACACTTAAGTATTTAAAACCAAATCACAAACCATATTCATTTGATTCGTTATTGAATGCCTTTCGTACCAATAAAGATTTGGGGCTTGTGATATATTAATATATTCAACAAAAATCTTCGTATGCAAAATAGATGAATCGCATCGGAAGTTTTCGAATGGCAAATGAGTATCACAATACGTTTATCCCGATTGATCGATTGCGATTGCAGATCTTTCCGATCTCTGATGGTGTGGTCTACCATATTTTTTTAAACAAATGTTCGATTTTCTTTTAAAAGCGCTTATTTATCAAATGCACATCGGATCGGGGAATTTCAACTAAGCGTAAAGAGTTTTTTAAAGATTGTCCCGATTGATCGATTGCGATTGACCGCATCGCATCGGAAGCTTTGTTTAATTGTTTTAAACTCTTAGCGATTAGAATTTTCCGATTGGGCTAATCGCATCGGAAGATTTGAAATGGGCATATGATATTTCTAATGAGTGTTATCTCCGATTCTCCGATTGCGATTGAGCTTTTAACTTTGATTTGTTTTTATGATAATGCCTTTTATATTAGATCGGACTATAAGTTTTTTGAATGTTGAATATGAAATTTCAAAACAATGAATTTTATTTCTAAATGTTTTATTTCTAAAAAGAAAGGGACCCTATTTCTAAATTTTATTTCTAAAATTTAGAAAAAGGGAGGGTTGTTGTATAGTACAACAATTGGCGATTCACTTGAAAGAACCAGTTATCTCTGAAAAATAGAATGAATACTATATCTTAAGTAAGTAAAGATTTTTAAAGGTAAATAAAAAATTATCCTAGGATAATCAAAAATAAAATCTAACTTATGAAAAAGAATAAAAATTATTAACAATCTCTTTCTAGTTTCTTGAGAATAAAAACATTTTGAGTTGTCTTAAGCTTTGATTGGTATTAATAATGAAGTAAGTGGATTTCTTCAAGCTTGGTTTTGATAATATACTCTATTGTCATAAGCATTGCCTCTGCTGCCCGCAAACGTTCATAGTCTCGACAGGGTTACCTTTTAACCATTAACTGTTCATTGTCCCATTCAACTAAGATTATGACTTTTTAAAAGATAAATTCATAAGATATGTTATCTCATGTTTTTGTCTTTTATTTTTTTTTATTTCTTTTTTAAGAGCCATTGTTCTGGTTTGGTAGCCAGTTGTTAACAATGCCATTCAATAGTTATAATTAAAACTGAACAAGCTGGCTCGTGATGAGACACCTTGTCTTATATTAATAAGCCATTACCCTGTTTTGATAGGCAGTATTGGTAATGTCAGCTTTATTATTTCTTATGAATATGGTAAGTCGGCTCATGATGAGACCTCTTATCTCTTAAAAATGTTTTCAATAATTTCTTAGAATTATATTCTAAAAAAATCACAACCTAAATGAATGGGGTGAACTAGTCTTATCCTTAAGAATCAATGGATGACAATTTTCTGAGTTTTTTGAGTACCAAGACTTGAATAATCTTTACTTTTATAGATAACTTCTCTCTGCTTAATAAACTTTATAATGATTTACATTTTCCTCAAGTTTTTCCAAAAAGATTATGCAAATAATTGGTATAATCTTTCAAAGTTTAACACTTTATTTAAAACTATCAAAAGAATATAATCATTTCTCTAAAAATTCTTATTTACACTAAAATAAATATTCATAATATTTTCCTTAAGAATTTTTCTATCAAGTAAACAGTCAATTAGAGACTTATTAACAACCTTTATTTAGAAAAAACAATAAAAGATTTTTGCAAAAAGGAATATGTACAATTTAAGAAGGGGTTACCTCCTTATGAGAAGAATTTCTTTAAGATAAGTCCATTTACAGGAAGAGATTCTCTCTTACCTGTTAGATCTTGGAGCATGAATGTATTTGAGCCTATCTTTTCAACGATCTGAAATGGTCCAAGCCACATATTTTGAAATTTGGTATGTTTACCTTTTTCTTCATGTGCCTTATCCCATTTTAGAACAAGATCACCAATTGACAAAATTTTTGAGCCGGTAGAACTTGCATCAAAAGAAGATTTCACAAGTTGTTGATGTTTTTTATGAACAATTCTAGCTTTATCTCTCTCTTCTTCTAGTTTAAGGATTTGATCATACCTCAATTGAACGGATGAAGAAGGATTTTCTTCAATAAATTGTACTAGGGCTAATGATGGAAGAGTTAAATTTGATGGTATCACAACTTCTTTTCCATAAACTAAATTAAAAGGTGAAGTTCCGATTGAAGCTTTCTCTGTAATACGATCAGCCCATAGTGCAAAGATTAAAGATTTATGCCAATTCTTTTGATTTTGATCGATAGTCCTTTTAATAATCTTGATGAGATTTTTATTAGTGGATTCAGCTAATCCATTACCTTGTGGGTAATAATTTGCTGAATATTTGAGTTTAAAACCTCTTTTAATTGCAAATTCAATTAAACCGTTTCCTGAGAAATAAGATGCATTATCAAAGACAAGAGCTTGAGGTACACCAAACCTGGTTATGATAAATTGATCTATGAAATCAATAATTGCATCAGAATTGGCTACCTTCAAAGGGATTGCCTCTACCCATTTTGTAAAATAATCGGTTGCAGTAAGAATGTACTTGTGCTGCTTGGAAGAATGAGGTACTATCTCAACAATAATGTCAAGTCCCCATTGTTCAAATGGTTGCTCAATATTTACTGGTTGCAAAGGAAAAGTTGGTTTCCTTTGCCTTCCACTTGCAGTTTGGCAGATTCTGCACTTTCTTACATATTCATGTGTATCTTTAAAAAGGGTAGGCCAATAATAGCCAGAACGAATTATTTTGTGAGCTGTGGTATCACCTCCAAAATGACCTCCTGCTGGTCCATCATGCAACTCCTGCAAAACCTTTTCAGCCTCAGTCTTTTCTAGACATCTTAACAAAATTGAATCATAATTTTTTCTAAACAACACATCATCAATGATCTCATATTTAACAGCTTTTAATCTTAAAGCACGTTTTTTCTTATAACTAAGATCAGAAGGAGCATACCCATTTTTTAAGTAATAGATGAGATCAGAATACTGAGACTCAGAATCCGTAACACTTATCTGATTTACTTGAATATCTTGATTTGAATGATCATTCTCTGGTATGTTATGAGCTCCTGCTAATAATCTGTAAAAACCTTGTCCTCTAACAATCTTAGCTGGTTTAATATCAACATCATATTCTTGTAAGGCTGTTACCCAGTTAGCTCGTTTTTCTCCTACTTCTCTCTGAATTAATAATTGCCTCACTGCAGAGAATGGGACAATGATTTTTGTATGAGTTTTTAAGAGAAAAGGTCTGAAATGCTTGATTGATTTGAACACAGCAAAGGCTTGTTTTTCAACATCGGAATAATTCAGTTCAGCTCCTTGCAGATTTGAACTGAAGAATGAAATTGGTGCTTCAATTTTCTGATCATTGAGTTGTGTTAAAACAGCTGCATAAGATGTCTCTGTGGCTAAAGTATACAAAATAAAATCTTTAGAAAAATCCTGAGTACTTAATGCTGGTGCATTAATGATTGCCTGTTTGATTAACTCAAAGGCTTCTTTTTCTTTATGCCCCCATTTGAATACTGAATTCTTCTTGATCATATTTTGCATAGGTAAAACAATTAAAGAAAAATCAGGAATGAATCTTTTTACAAAATTGATTTGTCCAAGAAATGATTGCATGGATTTTTTGTTATGAGGTAAAGAAATATCAGAGATCTCTTTAACTCTGTCTGGATCAATGTATATACCATCTTTTGATACAACAAATCCTAAAAGTTTTCCTTCACCTAAAGCAAAGAAAGATTTTTTCGGATTTAATGAAATATCAAACCTTCTACATCTTTCAAATATTTGTTTAAGATCATGTAGATGATTGGTTCTGTTTTTAGAGAATACTGTTATATCATCGAGATAAAAAACAACTGATTTATTGATCAGACCTTTAAATGCTATGTCCATGGCTCTTTGGAAAGTTGCTCCTGCATTTATTAATCCAAAAGGCATTTTTTGATAAGCATAAGTTCCCCATTTCGTTCTGAAAGTTGTTTTCAATCTGTCATCTGGATGAACTAAGACTTGATTATAGCCTGAGAATCCATCAAGAAAGGACATAATTTCAGAACCAGCTACTTTTTGGAGTATCTGCTCCATGGTTGGCAATGGGAAATTGTCTTTCAAAGATGCCTCGTTTAAATTTCTGAAATCAATACAGATTCTTATATCACCATTTTTCTTCCTTACAGGTACCATATTGGAAACCCAATTGGAATGCCTGACAGGAAAAATGATTTTGGCTTTCAAAAGTTTATTAAGTTCTGATTTGATTTGATCTTCAAGATTTGGATGAACTTTCCTTAGCTTCTGTTGAACATGTTTGACATCAGGAAGCATTGGAATTGTGTGCTGAATAATTGAAGTATCATATGTTTTTAAATCATCATAATTCCAAGCGAAGACATTTTTGTACTTGCTTAATAGTTTAATGAAGGCATCCCTTTCCTCTGATGTTAAATTAAGTCCTAAATTAACATTTTGAGGTTTTGAATTAGAACCAAGATTCACTAATTCAAATTTCAAAGTAGAACTTTGAAGCTTGGTATTAGTGACTTTCTTGAATCTGTCTTTAATATCATACAAGTCCTCCAATCTAACAACAGATTTCGGAATGGGATTTTCATTACTTTTTGAAGAAATTTGTAAGTCATGTTCTTCTTCGTCGATAATTTGATCATCATATGATTTCTCAGAAGTCATGAAGTTCAAGATATCTTGATCATGGTAAAAAACTCTCCAATTTGTAACATTGTCTGGAAAAGATGGTCTAAAAAGTAATTCTATTGAAAATCTATCTGGGCTAAAATCTTCAGAAGGTATGAGTCTGGAAGCAACATTGGCTAGCAAGTCTGCTGCTGAATTTTGAGACCTAGGGATGGAAGAAATATTGAATGCAGAAAAGTGTGTGGTGAGTTCTTGAACCAGCGATTGATAACGTTTGAGGTGATTTGAAAGACAGTGAATTGTATTTCTCACCTGTTTGACAATAATTTCAGAATCGCCGAATACTTTCAAATATTGCACTTTAAGGCCAATTGCTTTATACAAACCTTGGACTAAAGCTTCATACTCAGCTGTAGTGTTTGTGCATTCAAATTCTAACCTACAGGACAGCATTGTCTTTTCACCTTGCGGGCTAACCAAGATACACCCTGCTCCTGAACCTTCGTTAGATTTAGAGCCATCAAAATATAAAGACCAAAATAAAGAAGTATTAACAAGATTATTTACAGTTTCCGCAGTATCACTAAAACATCTTGACCTATCAGTTTGTGAATAGTTTTCAATCTGTGATGTTAAATTGTTTACTGAGAAAGGGGATGGTTGGGCAGTGAGATTTCCAAAAAATGAATCTGATGAATAATTTCCCAAGATGTTGTTATTAAATGCAATTGGTTGATTTTCCTGTTCAAAATCTGTTACGGTATGGGTCATGTGTTTCTCTCGATTGATTTTTATTTGATTTGGCTTTCCTCCATAAGGTAACCACATGTGAGACCAATCGGTAGAAATATATCCGTGGAGCTTTTCAGACCAATCTCTACTTAAAATCAACCCATAAAATTCATGTATATCAGCTATTAAGATATCAATTCGCTGAACTACCCGTGGATCAGCTGCTAACCTGATAGTTACAGAGTTAATCTCTCCTAAAACCTGGACCTTGCTTCTGTCTAACTGTACAATGTGTATGGAAGACTTTTGGGGTTCTATGTTAAGTTTAGAACAAACTGAAGCTGGAATTATATTGGATGATGCCCCTGAGTCAATCAAACAATTGTGTAGGTTTCTGTTGTAGATCTCAAAAGTCAAAAGGAAGGGTGGAGTGTGAGAATTTGATCTATCCCCAATCAGGACTGAATCAGTAGCTTCTATCAAACCAGAAGGTGGTTGACCAGAATCATTTGCAGCTTTAGCACTGGGAAGAGGTGAACAGGGAACAGCATTCAATTCTTTGAGAAGCAATTTCTGCTGATGTTTTAATTTGATAAGTTCAAACATAGTAATGTTTGCCTTAGTTTTCTTCATATCATCAACAATATTGTAATCCATTGAATCAGATACTACTAATGTTTTGGATGTTGGAAGAGTATTTGAAGTTGAAGGTGGGTTTTGGGGAACTGCTGCGGGTGATTTCTTTGTAGGTACTTTTTCTTTTGTTGTAGCAGCACCTGCACTCCACTTCTTTGAAGTTGTCTGAACAGGTTCGGGAGTACCTTTACTCCTAGTAGAGACAGGTAAAGCTTCTTCATCATTATCTGTATCGGAGTTGGGCAGTATAAAATCACACATACCATGACATTCAACAATTTCTTCTTCATTATCAGTTGATGAGATTGTTTCCTCTTCTTCCTCTTCTTGATCCGATTCTGCATAAGATACGATATTTGGCGGTTTTGATTCCGTTTTCTTATAATTCTTGAAGGGCCTCTTGGTTGAAGTTTCAGCTACTTGTTTCTTAATTTCAATCATTTCATTTGACATAGTCTTGAGAACCTTTTGGAGGCCTTCCATATCATATGGATCTTTTGAGATTTTCTTCTTTGAGTCTTCTTTGAATGAAACTTTTTTGGTTTTTCTTTCCTCAAGAGCTGCTTTCTTTTCTAGAGCATTAATACGTTTTTCCCCAGCAAGTGCTTCTTTCATGTTTTCAGCAAGTGTTGGTTTTGCGGCCCTGTCTACAAAAATAGCTATATTGGCAGGTAGGGCAGTAATATACCACTCACTTCCGATTTGTTCACTTGGTTTGGAAGTCGTTGGGATTTTATTCAAAAGTTTATTGAAACGAGCATTAAATTCTTTAATGGGTTCCCTATGCTCTATCCTAAGATTGGAGAGATCATTTATTAATGTAGCTAAAGATCTATCGTCTCCATACTTAGTGAGAAACTGTTCTTGGCAAATGTCCCAACTGGTAATAGAATCAAAAGGCAGGGAAAAATACCAGGATCCTGCTGATCCTTGCAATGTATAAGGAAAAAGCCTAACAACGACATCTTGCTCAGTTACTCCCTTCAAATTAACTGCTAACATGAAGTTATTGATATGTTCCTCCGCTTGGGTTCCATTTTCTGGATTAAACTTGGGTAGCCATTTTTCAGGAGCATCAGGTAATGCATGTAATGGTGCGGGCATATTGACTGCACCAGGTCTGGTCCATGGATCTGCCATTGTAATTCCAGTGGTGGATGATACTGCTGTTGAGATTCCAGATGTCTGGGAAGGAATTGATATTGAGGAGTGAATAGTTTGAGATGTTGAAGTTCCCAATTCCTGATTAACAACGATATGTAATGAGGGAGTGGATGGTTGACTTCGCACTGGGGAAGATGAGATGGAAGATGTGGATGAAAGTGCTTCACTGTCAGAATCTTCAGTATTTTTCTTTGCCTTTTTCCTTTTAGGTAAAGGAAATTCAGTAGGTTCAATACCGAGCTTTTCACTCTGAAGTCTAGTAAGAGGGTGAGGTAGATTGAATTGCGAAGTCTCACTGCTTTGAGATAGCTCAGATTTCCGTGGTGAAATCGAGAAGCTCTGAAGTTTCTGGATGAGAGACTGAACTTCAGGAGATTCAAGACTTAATTGTTCTGAAGTATGGTGGGTTTGAGCAGTGATAGTGGATACCTCTTCTTCTTGCTTGGATGCTGAGGAATCAGCGGGCAATTTGGAAGTACGAGGTGATGTGGAGGGAGAATTACTCTTAGAATGGTTCGTAGATTTGGGTTTGCTTGCCATTCACAGTTGGATGCCCTCCTTCTAGCGCCAAAAATGTTGAAGCCTAGAAAATCTCTGCTTCAAACATTGGGGGAAAACCACCCGATCGGGACCTTAAGACAGCTCCTTTTCCGTTTGGGATGGTGGCTCCGACTGGATTTAAAGGACCAGTTTCCTTATAACTAAGTGGATTGAATTGAATGGGTGAAAATGGGACTAAATTGACAGAATAATAAAACTATCTAATCTAAACTAAATGCTGATAAAGAAATTCTAATTTTAACCCGGGTAATAATATGTGAATACAACTTAGGATTGTTTCAATCTAATAATAATCATGAAAATGTATTATTAATTAAATTGAAATGTGCAGAAACGAATAAAGATAACTCTGTTCAATAAATTAAACAGAGTTATATTAGCATATTGCATTCATCATCATATACCATTCATATATGTATATAAATGATAATATTCCAATTATACTCAGAAATGATAATATAAAGAGGAAATATTATGAAAATCAAATATATAAATGATAGCAAATTCTTCAAACGAAGACCATATAACAGAGACAATTAACAATGAACAGATAAAAATACCTCATTCATATTGCAGACTGTCAAACGAAGTATGATACTCTGATCTAGTAACTCCGATGTAAAATTAACTCCAAAGGCACAAAAATGCAACACTTCAAAGATAATTTGAGCACAAAAATCACCAGATGTGATCTTTCATAGAAATATAATAAGGAATGAAGTACAGAAATGTTAGCTCCAAATCCTCAAAAATATTACAACTTCCGATCCCTCTCTAAATGCATGAGAAGGATTTAAATAATAAATTACATAACAAAAATCCTAACACTACTGCTACAATCTATCAAATTAAAACTGAAATGCTATTTTGAATAAAACTGATTCATTTTTTTTCTCCTTCGCTTGATGAAGCCAAGTTGCAAATATTCAACATATCTCGGAGTCTTGGTGGATGACTCATCTCAGTATGCAACTGTCCAGCATAGGTGGCATCAGAAAATTCTGGAATTAGACAATCGACAGCGTTTGATAGAAGTTTGATAGCTGTCTGTTGATTGTTTGGCTTGATCACATGAATCCACATACTATCCCAGGATATAGTTTGAAGTTTGCCGATTTGTTGACTTTTCCTTTCCATTTCTTCTCTCCACCTGTCTTCAGTTTCTTTTATCTTTGGCAAACTGCCAGGAACACAGTTTGAAATGAGATTAATTGAATATAAGCTGTCATTTATGAATTGCGTGAGATTATTCATTATATTTCTGGCCCTTGATATTGCTCTATCAGATTTCATTAATTGATGGTCCCATTCTGTAAACAAGATTTCTTTGTGTTTTTCCTCTATCCTAGGAAGATTTGCTTCTTTTCCCTTTTCTGTATCCTGCCAGTTGAGAAACTCAGACATCTTTTCATCGGCATCATCTATTTCTTGTCTAAGAGTTATGATAGTTTGGATCAAAGATGAAGTAATCTCACAAAAGGGTTCTGCTTGTGACAGTTTTGAGCAAAATTCAATTAACTGCTGAGTCAATAATTTATTAGCTTCAAGGGCTTCCGATTTGAATTCATTTAACTTTGGATAATCTTTAAACTTATCCAAAGTTGCTTGGAATTCCTTTTCTTGAGTCATTTTTTCCTTTTCCTCATTTTGTAACAGACTCTGCAACTTAAAAATTTCTTCATTTAGCTGCTTTTGTTTGCTTAAAAGCTTTTCATCGACCTTCTTCTTTTCTTCAGCCAGCTGTTTCTCCAATTCTTTAGACCTGAATATCTGATCCTATAGTTGTTGCTGCAATTGGCTGATCAGCTGCTGATTCTCCTTAGCTTTTTCTTCCAGTGAAGCTATGTGAAGATCTTTCTGAGTTATTAGTTGAGAAACTTCTACAACTTTATCAACTGTTGCAGCACTATAAGCTCCTGTATACTGTGACAATTTCGTAAGGTCTTCAAATGGATTCATTTCACTGTTCTTATAAACAATATTCATAAACTCCTCTGATGGAGTAGAGAATATTACCTGTTCTGTTTTTCTTTTCTTTCTTTGTCTTTTGACAACAGCCTTATGTTTAGGGCTGTAAAATACATCCAAAGGAGGGATTTCCTCACATTTTAATACAATATGACCTGTAGGATGTTCAGGAATGATTTCTACATCTTGCTCTATTTGTTCTGAACCTTTATCCTGCAATCCAAGCTGTTGAGCAAACTGATCATATTGATTTAATAGCTGAGAAGAAATATCAAGATTAGTGGAAACCGTAATCTCCTTAGTTATTTCTTTTTCTTTCTCTTTATCTATGCTCTGCTTGGTGCTTTTGTCATCTGATCCATCCTTTTGATTATGCACCTCATCATTTATATTTGTACATTTGTCTATCATTTGAGCAGTATTCCCTTTTGGGGCATCAGGTTTGTCAATAGTGACCACTTTTTGAGAATGTACAATCGGCTGGTTGACAGCCGATTGTGTAATGATTTTGCTGGTAGATGTTTCTACTAGCATTTGGCCGGATGTACCTTCTGTCTCCGATTTTTGGATTTGAGTTCTCAGCTGGTCTAGAGGTACTCTCAACAATCTCTGGCTTCTAAATAAGAGAAATTTATTTATTTCCTCCTGTTGAAATGTAGACTTGATCAAGTCAAAAATCTGAGGAAAATTATCTAATGAAATAAACAAATCATCGAACATATCTGGTTCATGCTCAAAACGAGCAATTGAAACTGAAGCAGTGACATCAAATGCTATCTTTTTTGGATCATACTGCCTTCCAGGAATGGTTGCAAATTTACAACCTCTTATCTTGAAGACTTCCTTTTCTGCATGCTTGAAATCATTTAGAGTGAAATGACCACAATTGAGTGGGAATTGAGGCCACATTTTCTTCTTACTGTTGTTCAAAGACCTGGATATACCTTCAATCGTCAATTGATAAGAAACTTCTTGAGCGAGAAGTTTGTCTGGAACAAAAAGCGGAAGAACATGCGGCTCCACTATACTACCAAAAACCCTGATGTAAGTAAATTTTTCCTCCCCAAACCAATCTCCGATTGCAGACAGGTCGGCTTTAGCTTTATCAGAAATCCTAGGGGGGAAAGCGATTAAAAATGGTTTGGAAAACGGGAATGAGGAAGCCATGACAGATTCTATATACATTATCTTGGAAATGAATCTTCCAAAGCAATTTATGATAAATATGGATTGGAAGGGGGTTATTGGGAGTCCATTTCCATCCAAATAAGGGAAATTCGGAATTGAAACAAATAGCATCAAGAATATAGGCACAAAAGAAAAAGGGGGTAGAATTTCCAGCATCTTTTTCTTGTCTGTACTCAAGGATCCTATTGGCCATTCTATCAGAAAGAATAACACCCCAATCCATAATGTCGGAATTCACAGCTGCTAGGATTAATGGGACCATTTGTATAGAAAACCTAGCTGAATTATCATTGCCAAATAACCTACACATCATGGCAGCTGCATAGGAATATGGAGGCAGAAGAGAATCTACAGAATACATACCGGATGCTTCATTTCGGTGCTTCTCTGGGTTTTTCCTCCAATTTCCGATAGGGTCGGATTGGACTTTGTTATCATCAGCAAATTCTTTGATAAATTCCTTGTTATACACCTTCTGTGGGTCTGGAAGGTGGTACATTGCTTTCAAGTCTTCTGCTTTAAATGAGCCGAAAGGCACTCCGGATGCTGAAATAAACATTCTATCTTTTATCTTTACACTGTCAATAATCCATCGAACTACATCATAGTAAGGCATGATGCTTGCTCTGGCTGCAATTCGATGCAGAAATGAATTTGCAAGTGTTCTTTCATTGATGTCAGAATCGGAATCCGAGCTATCCTCGTCTGGAACTGATGCCTTCTCCACTGTGACCTTGGGGTCTAATTTTTCCAACAGGTTGTAGACTGTGTCCCATGTCATTTTCCCAAGACCTTGGCATGATGTATCTGTGACTAGCCTTAGCTTTATGGGCTTTTCTTTTGAGACCGTAGGAGTTTCGGCAAACTTCACTGGTAGAGCAGTCTTGTTTCTTCTCCCTCTCTTTGACATTTCTGCGTCTGCTACCGCTTCCCTTTGTATGTGAATGAAAGAACTTGGTGTTCTTTGGCTCTGCAAGACAATAAACTCTCAGTCGTGATCAACAAGCCACTCAAACGGAATGATTTATGAACTTATGGTTTTCATTTATTTGTTTCGTATATTACGTAAATGCTCCTTTTGGGTCATACTTAAGTATTTAAAACCAAATCATAAACCATATTCATTTGATTCGTTATTGAATGCCTTCGTACCAATAAAGATTTGGCGCTTGTGATATATTAATATATTCACTCATTCTAAAAATCTTCGTATGCAAATAGATGAATCGCATCGGAAGTTTTCGAATGGCAGATGGAGATCACAATACGTTTATCCCGATTGATCGATTGCGATTGCAGATCTTTCCGATCTCTAATGGTGGGGTCTACCATATATTTTAAACAAATGTTCGATTTTTCTTTTAAAAGCGTTTATTATCAAATGCACATCGGATCGGGGAATTTCAACTAAGCGTAAAGAGTTTTTTGAAGACTGTCTCGATTAATCGATTGCGATTGACCGCATCGCATCGGAAGTTATAATTAACTGTTTTAAACTCTTAGCGATTGAAATTTTCCGATTGGACTAATCGCATCGGAAGATTTGAAATGGGCATATGAAATTTCTTTTAAAGGTTATCTCCGATTCTCCGATTGCGATTGAACTTTTAACTTTGATTTGTTTTTATGATAAGGCCTTGTATATTGGGACGACTATAAGTTTTTCGAATATGAAATTTCAAAAACAATGAATTTATTTCTAAGTGTTTTATTTCTAAAGAAAGGGACCCTATTTCTAAATTTTATTTCTAAAATTTAGAAAAGGGAGGGTTGACATGAAGAGTGATCTAGAAATAGACATGGAAGGTTTGACAAAGTTGATACAAGAAATGTTTCCTAATGGTGAAAATATAGTAGAGGAAACTCATGATGAGAACAAAATAAATGTTAATCGTGATTTCATAAAATCTAATGTTGGTGGGAAGAACTACCATATTCCAAAAATGGATATGAGGAAGTTTGATGGAAAGGATCATGTAACATGGATACTACAAATGGAGCAATATTTTGATCTCCATAATGTGCAAAACACACAAAAGGTGCGCATTGTAACTTTAAATTTAGAATAAAATACATTTGTATGGGATCGATGGCTTCATCTCCGTAGAAAAATTGTCACTTGTCAATTTTTATGGAGGAAATGATAGCACATTATTAGGATACAAAGAGCAACACCTTCTTTATCCAATTGATAAATCTCAAACAAAAGGGTTTAGTGGTGGAGCACATTGACTTCCAAAAATTGAATATAAGGGTAATTGATCTTCCATAGGAACACATGATTGATGTATTCGTAGGGACATTAAAGGATAACATCCAACATGAGGTTCGCCTTTGTGAACCTGATCCATTGGAGAAGGCATTCAGGTTGGCAAGAAAAATTGAATGTAAAATTATGGTGACAATGAAGTCACTTTCACTACCTCTATAAAGATGGGGTGTTTCAGCTACGCCTAGATTTCAAGAACCCCACAAGGTTGGAACGTTGTTAAATAATTGGAAGAAAAAAGAGAAAAAGGGATTTGCTACAGTTGTGATAGAAAATACACTAAAGGTCATAAGTGTGTCGAGAAGAAATTATTTTACATAGATTATGAAGAGAAGGAAGAAAATGAACAAGAAACCCCAAAAGAAGAGGATATACGCCAGCAACCAACCCTAGAGAATGAATAAATGAGTCTGACCATATCGTGTAATGCATTGGCAGGAATTACCACTCCTCAAACTCTCAAGATAGAAGGACATATCAAGAAGAAAATGATAATAGTGTTGATTGATTCGTGTAGTACCCATAATTTTATTCATTGTAAGGTAGCTAAGGAATTTAATTGCTTCCTGTAGCTAGCACCAGAATGTCAAGTGATGGTTGAAAATGGAGGAACTATAAATTTATCCAGAAAATTCCATAATATCAAGCTAACCATGGGGGAATACGTATTGAATAGTCCAATGCTTTCCATTCCAATGGGAGGTGTTGATGTTGTACTAGAGTACAATGGTTACAATCTTTGGGATCAGAGGCTTTGACTTTCAAGAAACTTCTTTTGAAATTTTTCTAAGGAAAGGAAGTCGATCACGGGCATTGCAATTGTAGCTGAAGGATAAGCTCTAATGTCAGACAAAGCTTTCAAAGAAAGAATGAGGCATAATTTCACAATTATGCTCACTAGAAGTTCCAACATCAAAATCATCTATTTCTCAAGATCTCCAAAAAGTCTTGGACAATCATTCCAAGGTGTTTGAAACTCCCAAAGGACTCCCACCTATTCATGATCATGATCATGCTATTCATTTGATTCCAGGAAGTGTTCCTCCAAACATCACGCCTTATAGATATCCTTACTTCCAAAAGAGCGAAATTGAACGTATGATTGCAGAAATGTTAGAGGCGGGTATAATTCAACCTAGTCAAAGTTCTTTCTCTGCTCTCGTAGTATTGGTACACAAGAAGGATGGATCATGGCGAATGTGTCTGGATTATAGGGAGCTCAATAAGCTCACCATTAAAGATAAATTTCCCATTCCTGTGATTGATGAATTATTGGATGAATTACATGGAGCAATTTATTTTATCAAATTGGATCTTCATTCAGGGTATCATCAAATTAGAATGAAGACTGAAGATATTCCGAAAACAACATTTCGAACTCATGAGGGTCATTATGAATTTTTGGTCATGCCTTTTGGCCTTACCAATGCACCTTCTACATTTCAAGGGTTGATAAATTCCATTTTAAAACCCTTCCTTAGAAAATTTGTGCTAGTATTTTTTGATGATATACTAATCTACAGCAGGTCTTGGAAGGATCATGTTGAACATGTTGACAGGGTGCTCAAACTATTGCAGGAGAAACAATTATATGCAAAAAAGTTCAAATGTTTCTTTGGAGTACAAGAGGTGGAATATCTGGGTCATATTGTATCTCACGAGGGTGTTAAAGTGGACCCTAACAAAATTAAAGCCATTAAGGAATGGAAAGTTCCCACAACCATAAAGCAGTTGCGAGGATTTCTCGGGTTAACAGGTATTATCGCAAGTTTGTTAAGAATTATGGGAGAATAGCAGCACCTCTAACAACATTATTGAAGAAAGATGCATTTTCATGGACTCCTGAAGCAACTAAGGCCTTTGAACATCTTAAAGAGGCAATGTGCCTAGCACCGGTCTTAGCTACGCTAGACTTCACAAAAACCTTTATTGTGGAATGTGATGTCTCAGGAAATGGAATTGGTGCAGTTTTAATGCAGGAAGGAAGACCCATTGCTTTTGAAAGTCGTCCAATCAAAGGAAAGTATTTACAGAAACCTATTTATGAGAAGGAAATGTTAGCAATACTGCATGCACTAAAGAAATGGCGAACTTACCTAATGGGAAGACACTTCAAGGTAAAAACTGATTATGATAGTCTTAAACACTTTTTGGAACAAAGACTATCGTCAGAAGAACAGCAAAAATGGGTCACAAAGATGTTGGGTTACGACTTTGAAATAATCTACAAAAAAGGAAAGCCGAATGTT
The DNA here is from genome assembly GCA_034641835.2 of Pinus albicaulis. Lineage (NCBI taxonomy): Eukaryota > Viridiplantae > Streptophyta > Pinopsida > Pinales > Pinaceae > Pinus > Pinus albicaulis. The sequence continues at coordinate 18,242 of JAXQQM020079773.1, forward strand.
GTTGCAGATGCACTCTCAAGAAAGAATGAAGAGGTGGAAGCATTGCTTTGTGCCATTTCTATTATCCAACCAGATTGGATAACTGAAGCAAGAGATGAATGGAAGAAGGAAAAAGATGTATGGATACTCATTCAAAAGTTGCAGCAAGATCCTAGTACATCTGATACATTTAGTTGGAAAAATGATTCCTTATGGCACAAAGATCGCTTATATCTTTGTAAGAATTCCCAACTAAAACAAAAGATTCTTCTGGAATTGCACACTTCTCCTTTAGGAGGACACTCAGTATTTTTAAAAACTTACCACAGGGTGAAGAAAGAATTTTTTTGGGATGGCCTTAAATCTGATATTCAAAATTTTGTGGCAGAATGTTTGGTTTGCCAGCAGAATAAAGTGGAAAAAATTAAGACCCCAGGACTTCTACAACCTTTATCCATTCCAAGTCAACGTTGGGAGGAGATTTCAATGGATTTTATCACAGGTTTACCTAAGTCCGAAGGAAAGAGTGTCATCATGGTGGTAGTTGATAGACTTACCAAGCATGCACACTTTTGTGCATTATCTCATCCATTTAAAGCAAGTACAGTTGCTACTACATTTATGGATAGAATTCAAAAGCTACATGGAAGCCCAAGGGTTATTGTGAGCGACAGAGATCCCATTTTTACTCGAAATTTTTGGACGGAGTTATTTTCTTGTTTGGGTACTCAATTAGCTCATAGCTCATCTTATCATCCTCAATCTGATGGTCAAACCGAGATAGTAAATAAATGTTTGGAAGGATATCTTCGTTGTTTTGTATCTGATAAACAAACACAATGGGTCAAGTGGTTACCTCTTGCTGAATGGTGGTATAACACTTCCTTCCATACTGCAGCAAAAATGACCTCATTTATGGCACTTTATGGATATCATCCACCATCCATCACATCATCTTTGAGGGAAAATTCGAAGGTTCAAGCAGTGGAAGATCACATCGAGCATCAGCAAGAAGTTCTCCAACTCTTAAAGGATAACCTGAATTTGGCACAAAATCGAATGAAACAACAGGCAGATCAACATTGTAGTGAGAGAAGTTTTGATGTAGGAGATTGGGTATTTTTACGGCTACAACCATACAAACAAATGTCCCTCAAGCAAGCTAAGAAGGATAATAAATTATCACCAAAATACTATGGTCCTTACAAGGTGTTGCAAAAGATTGGCACTATGGCATACAAATTGGAGCTTCCTGCTTCTTCGCGAGTACATCCAGTTTTCCATGTTTCATGCTTAAAGAAGGTTATAGGTGAAAATCTTCCAGTTCAAACAGTATTGCCAGAACTTGATGGGGAAGGGAAAATCATATTGAAACCTGAAGCAGTCATGGAAAAAAGAACTCGACAACTACGGAATCGATCAATTTCAGAGTATCTCATCAAGTGGAAGAACTTACCCACTGAAGATTCTACATGGGAGGATGAGAATTTTATACAGAAGCACCCGGAGCTACTCAAGTGTTGAGGACAATACTTTTTTGAAGGAGAGGGGCATGTTAGGTCCCTATATCACTAGTATAGCCCCTTATTATTGTTAGTGTAAACCCCTTATTGTTATTATTGTACCCTTGTAACCCCCATTTTGTTATTATTGTGCCCTTAAATTATTATCGTTAGGTCGGCTAGGATTACATTGTGGCCCACTAGGATTACATTATGGCCCCATGGACTCCTATATATAGAAAGGAGGTTTTGTGAATTGTATCATCCAAGCATTGTTCATTCATGTAATGTATTGGAGGTTGCCCCCTCGAAGTGGCTTATTTCTAAGGCGTTGATATCTCATTTCTTCTATTTTTGGAGCTGGTTACACAACACTTGACTATAATATTCTAGTTCGAAGGCCATGGGTATATGCCATGATTGCAATGTCTTCTACATATTTTAGAATGATTGCCTTTCCATATAAAGGTACTATCGCAATCATTAATCAACTATCCTTATTTGCCTCTACTTCGCAGGTAACTGGAAGTGTTCCGTTCGTTCACGCACCCCAACTAACACTTCAGAACATTAATGTAGGACTTTTAAAGGATTCCACTCTCATGGGAACCTTTGCATTACCGCCCCCTGCAAAGTCAGCAGAAATTCCAAGTATAGAGACCTGCTACATGATCTCTTCCACTCCATCTGGCTTAAGGGAGAGTACGGATGATTCTGAAATTGTTACGTTGGTAGAGTCCTTAAATCTGCCACCCAACCCTATTGAGCTGGCATAGAAATCAATCTATCTAGCATGGGTGGCAAATCCAAAATCAGCGTCACCGATTGTTTGGGTTGATCGTTCCTTAGATTATGGTACTCCATCTGATCCATTTTCCTCAATTTTCTTGACAAATGAGAATATTTTGGAAGCCATGATGTCAGAAGGAGAACCATGGGAAGATTATCATCATCATTCCCATCTTCCTAATTATGAAGAAAATCATCTTAGTGAACTATATCACCCATCAATCAAAAATTTCTTTTTGAATTCTTTACCTATTAATGCAATCGATTCTGAGAAAAATCTATCAAATATTGAAGAAACCATTTCTATCGATATTTAGACCAAACTTGGCATTGTAGAAAATATTCATGTCTGTGTACCTTGTTCTCCAGCAGAACTCAAATCATATCACTCTCTATTTCATGAATTCTGTGATGTATTTTCTTGGTCTTATGAGGAAATGTCAAGCATAGCTACTAGTATTGTTGAACACACTATTAATATGTATCATGATGTCAAATCGGTGTGTCAACGACTTTGTCTTGTTCATCCAAAGAAAGTCACTGCCATCAAAGCAGAAGTTGAAAAACGTTTGCGTGCTAGTTTCATTTACCATGTGCTGCTAACTGAGTGGGTTTCCAATATCATTCCTGTCATGAAAAAACAAGGAACCGTTAGAGTGTGCGTCGATTATCGGGACGTCAACATTGCTTGTCCAAAAGACAACTATCTTACTCCCTTTATCGACCAGATTATTGACGATTGCATTGGATGTGAAATATTTTTGTTCATGGATGGATTTTTCGGCTACAATCAAATCAATATCTGCCCAGAGGATCAACATAAGACAACATTCATCTCTCCCTGGGGCACATTCGCTTATAGGAAACTACTGTTTGGTTTAAAGAACGCTGGGGAAAATTTTCAGAGAGCAATGGACTATGCTTTCAATGACATCAAGCACATTGTTCAACCTTATCTAGATGATTTACCAGTGCATTCACGAAATCATACTGATCACCCGATGCATTTGAGAGCCATCTTCTTACGCTGCCGCAACTACAAAATATGCCTCAATCCACATAAATGTGTGTTTTGTGTTGGTTCTGGTTGTTTGCTTGGATTCATAGTTTCAAAAGAAGGAATTCGAATCAACCCATTGAAGGTTTAGGCCATTATTGATTTGTCTGCACCATCAAATTTACTTCAGATACAGAAAATTCAAGGAAAGGCTAACTTCCTAAGAAGGTTCATTCCAAACTACACTGAAATGTCTAAAGGATTTACTCGACTCTTGAAAAAGGGGGTTCCCTTCCATTGGGACCAAGTTGCGCAAGCTTCTTTTGATGTTGTCAAGAATACTCTTGTCCGACCATCATTAATGTATCCCCCTAATTATCTGTTAAACACACACATGGTGTATGGAGAAACTAAACACACACATAGAAAGATAAGCATGAGATACTCATATTATTCACCATAGATGTACATTTATAATACAATGGTGTGACTCTTGGATTCATCTTCCAAGGTCACTTGGACTCCTTTGTGACTCTTCACCTTCCACACCTACCCATAGAGTATTAGGTGTTCAATAGTCCCCCCCTTAATCCGAAGGGGTATGTGTGAGTCTAGGAAGAGAGTTGTAATACAAATCTGAAAAGTATGCATGGTAGCACTTATTTGAATCAGCTTTCTAAAATTTTGGCATAAAGAGGTGGTTTAAGGATGACCACCAACACTGGAAAGCAACGCTTATTGCAGTTCCTGGAACTCTTCCAAAACTAGTAAGAAGATAACGACTTTTGCTAGAGGAAGTGTCCCTCATATTTGAAGAGGGAGACCTTCAACCTAAAAGAAGGGAAGTCTACAACCTGTGATGGTTTAAGGATGACCACCAACACTGGAATGCTTGATGCAATTTCTGGAACTCTTCCAAAGCTGGCAAGAAGATGAAGTCTTCTGCTAGAGGAATTGTTCTGAAAGAGGAAGAATATCAACCTCACATGGATGGTTTAAGGCTATCCATCAACCAAAGGCATGCTCATGGGCATCCATGTCTCTGGCTACAACTCTGAATTTGGAACGACAGGTTGTGGCTCAGGCTCTCTTGAACTGCTGTGTCTCTGGCTACAAATCTGAATCTGGAATGAGATATTGTGGCTTAGGCTCGCTTGATGTGACTTCAAAGCTTGTAGATGACCACCATTTTTCCCCTTGTTAGGTACAAGGTGAGATGATGGCGAAAATTCAACTGCAATATTGTTCAATATTTGAGAACAAGTTCTGACATGTGACAAAACATCTTCTTGGTTGTTGATGCCCATTTCCAAGAAGCGATCCATCCAAGATGAATCTTTGTTCATACAGGACGCTTGTTTCTGAAGCATTTGTGTGAAGAATGGGTGTGCCGACCATAGTTCTTACATGGATGAATATCAAAACAGTAATCTTTCATATGGCCAACACGATCACAGTGTTGGAATTTTACAATTTGTTGTTGTTGTTGTGGAAGTGGAGTAGGATCTGGAATAGCTGAAGGTGACCTATCATAAAGAAATCCGACACTCTAAAATTTGATGGGCTTGGAGTAGTCTAGAATATGAAAGGACAATTCCTTATCATATCCAAGACCAGTTCTGTGCTTGTTGTGGACAAGCTCTTCCCATGGTCTAATGATGGGCTTGGGAAGTGCAGACTGAGCTGCTACATCTGCATGTAAATATACTCTTGTACAAGGAACTAAATGTGAATCGACTGCAACTTTATATTCTTGCTGCTGATGAGAGTCCTTCTCAATTTTCTGAACAGAAACAGGTTTAGAATGGTGACTATTTTGGTGAAGTTCATCTTGCTGAAGCTGAGATTCCAACTGCAAAAATTATATCTTTTCATGTGCATCTTGTAGACAATTTTGAATATCTGAAAGAGAGGCTTTGTTGATCTTACCATTTCATCTATGATGGAATGTATTAGAGTATTCAAAAACTCCAATATTTCATAAACTTTAGCCATAACAATGTGCAATAGTTCTTAAGACAAATAACTGAATTCTGCAATTTCCAAAACAATCACCGCCTTCTATATGATAACCATCAAACAAAGCCAATATGCATACAATACCAAAAATCAAGATTCTTTATACTTAGTCTTCATACATATCACTCAACATATATATGAACCAAATCATATGGCCAACTGGTTTTCTTTCCAAGCCAATGCTTTGCTATCATGTTAGAATTTCGTGCACCCCAGGTCTAGGCTATGTTTCGGCAGTTTCACAAGACAAAAACATAAACACTGAAAATTCCTATCTTTATAAATTTTGCACAGAAAAATATGTTAGCTATTAGGTCAATGCACAAGACATTGAATTTAATGCCCAACAATTAGTTCTTGTTAATCCTTCAACAAGAAAACTTAGGGCTCCTGCACCAAGGAAAGTGGCCCTTTACAATCCTTCAGAAAGACTAAATACACAACTGCTTAGCTCCTTTTAGGTTCACAATCTTCTCAACAAAAAAATTTCTACCCAAATATCAGCACTATAGAAATCCTTTGACCACGAAGACACCTATAGCGAACTTCCTTGCTATTGTAGCATCACAAAAACACTAACATTCAATAGTTGTAGCAATTATTACCTACCCAATCCTCCTTTAGCCAACCCTTCTCCAACTCAGCCTGATCATTTCCTACTATGGCATGTGTCAACCTATTACAACTCCCTTGGTTGGCCTTACTGTCCTCCTTGGCCTACCTTTTTCGGTTGTGGATTTATCTTACTAGCTTGCGACTTGTCCAAACTACAATCTGACCCTTACACAGATATGAATGATGATGGGAGAGCGGAGGGTGAGTGAGTTGAGAGAGGTCGAGCAGAAGTGGTCGAAAATGCAACAAATCAACTCTCACTGTTGTGCAGTAGCTTGAATTTTACAGTCGTCTCAGTAACACCCACAATGGGTTTCTTTCCAGCAAACCGTGAGATCTATTTCCTCCCACTCTATTTCTCGATCCATTCACAATACCCACATACCGTAGTCGAGACTATGTAGAGGAGCCTAACAGGAAATGCATGAGGAGCATGTGAATCGATGTCGACGGAGGGAGGAGGATTCGGCGGAGGGATGAGGCCACGTGGTAAGGGAATTGACGGGAGTGGAAGAGGCAGCGGAGGTGAGGGAGTAGAGACTGGAGAGCAAAGGCGGAGTATGGATCGAGCACCACAGGTGGGAGTGTCAGCACAGATAAATGGTGGTCTTGAGATACTGGAAAATGTCTATGAGAATGAGGTGCAGGATGTTACTTATTTTCTTCGATCTGAGCCAACAATTAAAGATCTTTCAACATCTGGGAAATTTCAAGATACCTCTGATTCGATAGTTTCATGTCAAGCTCGTGAAAATTCTTTGTTTTCTTCCATGAATATATCAACTGTCATAGGAAAGGAAACAAGGGTTAAGTTGGAACAACATGAACTTGAAGACCAAGAAAATCTTGCTCCTCCTTCAAGTTCATCGTTGAATGTGGCTTTAGAGGCAAGTCAACTATCAAGGAGATCATTGACTGGAAGACCAACTCGAAAAGCAGCAGAGATTGTTGCTTCTTACAAGGAACTCCCATTAAAGATTAAATTGCGAAGACCAGCATGAAATATTGGCTGAAAATTCTTTTCTATCGAGAAGAATGCAGAACTATGTCCGTCTTGCAAGTTCCTTTTTTATTGAGAAAAATGCAGGAGTTAGGGCTTATAGGAGGGAAAGATTTGGTAATATGGTGGACATTTTTGGTAATATCAAAAACCATTTTACCAAAGGCAGGTAATTGCAGAGAATAGTTTCTGGGGGTCGTAGCAATAGTAAAAGCAAAAATTTAGTTGTTAAACACACATGGATAAGACGATGCTCAACAAACTAAAATTTTACCTTACACTCCCAACTCCATATGTATTCCTTGTCTGGTTCCTGAAAGCTACAGGTTCTAACGAAGAGATGGAAAATTTGGTATTCTTCTTTATGGAGCTAAGCTTGAGGCAAAGGCCACAAAGACTAGTGGCTCAAATTGAAGCAGGGTCAGAATTTGCCCGCTCTGATACCATGTTAAACACACACATGGTGTATGGAGAAACTAAACACACACATAGAAAGATAAGCATGAGATACTCATATTATTCACCATAGATGTACATTTATAATACAATTTTGTGACTCTTGGATTCATCTTCCAAGGTCACTTGGACTCCTTTGTGACTCTTCACCTTCCACACCTACCCATAGAGGATTAGGTGTTTAACATTATCAAAATGATTATTTCCTATATATCATCGTGGCTGAAAAGACCATTGCTATGGTTTTGGTCCAAGTAGAAGATGGAATTGAACATTTGATCTATTATTTGAGTCATACTCTCAATGATATGGAAATTATGTATTCATACGTAGAAAAGCTTGCCTTGGCAGCTATTCAAGTTGTCCAAATATTTTGCCACTATATCCTACTCCGAAAGACCACTATCATTTCGGATTACAACCCCATGACTTATATCTTATCACGTCAATTTATAGGGGGGAAATATTCAAAATGGATTGTCATTTTGTAGGAATTTGATTTGGAATTCATCAAATCCAAGTCAAAGAAGTCTTTAGTTTTGGATGAGATTCTCTGTAACCTTCCCTTTGATAGTACTGCAACTACATCAGAACCATAAATTCCTTATGAGTCTCTGTTTCTGATCGGATCATCTGATCCTTGGTATGGAGATTTCATCATTTATCTCCAAACTCAAACTTTTTGACCTGATACCTCTCGCTGTGAACAACGACATATTCGATACCAAGCCAAATATTATCTGATCGTCGGAGTTACACTTTATCATCATGGTGTCGATATAATTTTAATGAGGTGCCTCACTCATGAGGAGGCCAAATTTTTTTTAAATGATTTTTATGTTGGGGCTTGTGGTGGACATTTATCTAGATACGCTACCGTGTAGAAGATACTCTGTGCCAATTACTTTTGGCCTACAATATTCGCGACTGCATCCTCGCGGTCAGAAGTTGTCATGCATGCTAGATTTTTTATCGTAAAATACGAAAACCACCAGCGCCAATGCATCATGTTGTCTCTATGGGACCACTTTCGAAATTTGGTATTGACTTCATGACCTATAACCCTCGTTCGTATGGGGGGCATGGTTATATTATTGTCGCAGTTGACTACTTTACCAAATGGGCTGAAGCGATGCCTACATTCAACAACACAGGACATACATCTGCATTTTTTTTCTTTAATCATGTTATTGCATGGTTTGGGGTCTCGCAAGCTATAGTTACAGTTCATGGGAAGCATTTTCGCAATCACATGATGTCTGAATTAACTGCCAAGTTAGGATTGTCACATGATAATTCTACTCCTTATTATCCACAATCAAATGGACAAGTTGAGGCTATCAAAAATATTCTTAAATGTATGCTTTAATAAATGATAAGAGTTCATAAAAGAAATTGGAATTTGATCCTATACTCGGGCTTGTGGGCGTATCGAACCTCGGTGAGAAATGCAACCGAATTTACTCCCTTTCAATTGGTGTATGGTCTGGAAGCTATCTTGCCAATCCAATGTGAAATACCATCGTTAAAACTCGCAATCGACTTGTTAAGTGACACCTCAAAATAAGAAGCACGTCTTTTTAACCTCATCCATCTTGATGAAACGTGTCGTGAAGCCCAGTTGGCCAATGAAGCGAATAAGAGACGTATAAAGGTGTAATACAACAAAAATGTCCAGCCTCGCATTTTCTCAGAGGGTGACTTGGTCTTACTTTATGATAAAGAAGTTGATGTAAGAGGTACAGGAAAATTTGATCCATTATGGCATGGCCCCTATATTGTCAAAAGAGTTCTTGGTAAGGGTGCCTACGAGTTAGTTGATTACGATGGAATTCCATTGGTGCAGCTCAGAAATGGGTTGTATCTGAAATTTTATTATGCTTAATCATGAGCATAGTAATTTTTTGTATTATATTGTATATATATGTTGTTGATTTGCATTCACTATCTTAGTTTGTTTCTAGAGTTTTCTAAATGTTAGTAATCCACTTTACATTTCATCGCAGATGTCTAAATCTTCAAAACCATTTGTTGGATACGCTGATGGTGCTAGTCATAGTACACAGAATATATCCTTTGCAGTGTGGGATTTTTTCACTCCGAACGGTGAGTTAGTGAGTTTTCAAGGGATTTGTATCGGCAAATCAATGAACAATATTGCTGAGTATAGTGCGTTTATCAAACTTCTCTCTGATGTTATTTCATTTGGTATTAACCGCATCATCATAAGGTTAGAATCACAACTTGTGGTATTACAACTTACTAGTGTTTATACTATTAGAAATCCAACACTGCATAGATTGTTCCTAAGAGTTCGAATTTTGGAAAGACACTTTGATTTTATTCAATATCAACACATTTCCAGAAATTTGAACACATTGATTGATTCTTTAGCTAATCAAGTTTTAGACAGAAATTTGCGACACATGTCAAGAAAACATTCACATCATTGAATAGGATTGCATAATAAACATAAGAAAAACATTGAAATAAAATAGATATATAGTTATAGGTTTTTACAATAATTTATGCCCATGACACGTTGGTCATCTGACCTCAAAATGTATGCAAAATTTCAAAAGTAAACTAGTGGTGCTTGTGGTAACATGCTATAGATCTAGCTATCCTACATAGTAACCATATCCAATGGTTAGGAACACCTATAGTGTGACGCTGCAGTCCCATGGGTAACTCTTCAATCCAACAATCCAGAATCTCGAAGGTCAACCCCTCTATGTGTTGTCGAAGCTCAGCCAGGGTCTCAGCCATATCAAGATCTTGAAGGACTGCTCTCCCGACAGTCCTCTCTGCTGGCTCATCTGCTACATGCTCTAGTTCCTCCACCGGTTGAACTCGAACAACATCTGCATTACATCAAACATTTAGTTTAATCTTGGGAAAACATAAAAAATAAGAAAAAAATTGTATAAGCCTTAGGAAAATAAAAAATATGGTCAAAACATTCTTACCCATTGCACCCCACTGAGCACCTTTTGGTAAAGCTAAATCTGGATCTCCTCGAAAATCAATGCCTGCGTGTGCATACTCATCGATGGAGACAATCTGTCGACGGAACCAGGCGAAGAATGCAGTAAAGAACATAATGGTCGATTGGCTTGCATGCCTACCCATTAGTTCTACCCATCTCTGCATCTGTGGATCTCTAGAATTTGACACATCCAATGTCACATGTTGTGGCTGCATCAGTGGAATCCGTTCTAAGGCAAACGATATGAGGATTGAACCATAACTTAAGTTCTTCTACCTTCCTCCCTTTGCTTTGTTCAGTTGTTCTTTTATCTGAGAAATTATAGCTATAGACCAGTTGAAGACTATTGGCTCCATACACTCTAGCGCGTACTGCATATACGATCTATTCGCTACATGTAGTGTAATAGTGCCAGCAAGTTTTGCAATCGTGAAAAGGATAGTTCTCAAAGGAAAATCTCTAACATCCGGGATGTTTATCTTTCCATATTTTCTTGGCTCTGCCCCTAGATAACAATGTTGCAAAACATAATCTCTCACAGTCTCTCCTCCAACAATAGACCTTGAGAGTGAAATAGGCAAGCCTCTCCTCGAAAAACCTGTGATAAAGTATACATCCTCTACTGTTATGGGAACCACTTGGTTCTTAATATGAAATGCCTCGATAGCTAGATCCCATGCTGAAACTAAGAACTCCAAGAGTTCTATTTGTTGTCTCATCCCTGACAACCGGAAGTACTTTAACAGTCCATAATCTCTTAGGTCTCTTACTGTGCCTGGATCATTTAGGGCAATCATATCCTATTCTTCATGCTCTCTTTCCCTCCATGTAATCGTCATTGTAATCTGATGAAAACTTGAAAAACAACCATAAGAACCATTAGATTCCATTCAATGCAAAAAATTAGGCAAATCTTGGGCATAATGCAAAAAACAAAAATGAATATTGCGCCCAACGCAACCTAGGACAAGAGACAGTGTGTTGTACATGCAGGTAGCCTTCATTTTAGCGACTATGCAACACAATTTTCGATGTCCAAGGGCGCGTTGCCCTCTTTGGGAGCAAAATTTACCCTAGGGGGCCCAAAACCCTAAAAATTTGCAATGAATGGAAATTATATGATTACTAAAGGAAAGATAGGGTTCATGACACTAACCTGGATCAAATGGCAATGAAATCCATCCACAGAAACGATTGCAAACAACAGCTGAAGTTCGGGGGAAAAATTAGTTTCAAAGATTCATGGTAACTATGGAATGGTAAAAATGAATAGTAAAAACTCTTTTTAATAGTCATTTAATTGTATGAAAATCATATTTATTGCTATGAATATGGTTTTATTATGGTTTTATCATGAAACAAGTATTTTTAATTTGTTTGATGTTGTTCTTAACAAGTATTACAAGTGATGAATAGATTAGTTGTGCAAATTTATTTCAAGAATGATTTGACCACAAAGCATACTTTTTCTCCTTATTTTTCAAGCTTTGTTAAAAACGAAAAAGGATTTGAAGCGCACTTTTATCTCTTTTTCGAGCTTCGATAATAACAAAAAAGGAACCCTTGGAGTCTTCTTTCAGCTCTTTTCATACTATGATAATGTGAAAATATTGCTGAGAACTTGTCTTTTCAAGCTCATAAAAGTAAATGAATTGATATCTACTCAGTATAAGTTTAACCCTTTTCCGGACTGAGATAGATTATTTACGAAAAAGGAATACCTTGGTCAAACATGACTAAAGAGGTTCTCTCAGATATTATTTTACACTTTTTCGGATCTGAGTGACAACTTTACAAAAAAGTACTTATGGAGTTTTCTTTTGTCCTCTTTTTCAAACTCTGTAAATATGAAAAAGGACCGAGTTGTCACTGTCGTTAAGCTTGTTAAAACATAAATTAGCGACGGGCTTGTCAATCATGGCAAGAATCGAGTTTCATTCATCACTAGACTCATTAAATTATTAAATAACAATACATTATTCACCCGAAGGGTTGAATTATATATCAAGAAAATGTTATCCTCCTCAATCTCGTTAAAAAATAAAGAGGTACTGGTCGACAAATGACCAGGGAAAATTTTGGAAAGTGAACATAACTTTTTACGGTAGCAAGTCACTCTTGAACATGGCACTTCACTCCATCACCATGACTGTTTGGGTTGGGTAATCTTCATCATACCTTCACTTCAGTTTTGGGTCAATGCTGCCAACTCATCTCAGTGTCGCTGATATGTTCAAGAGAAGTCATCCAGTGAATACTCATCATTCTGCAATACTCATAAACCTTCATTCTCATGATAGTATTCCCTGAACATTGCTATATCAAGTCATACCTTTGTCTTTGAAATTAGTAACTCTCATTTCGCAATAAGGTGGTTTCCTGTCAACAACAAATCATTATCCAAGAAGTTCACTTAGAAACATCATATTCCAGTACCATGAGGCTTGTTACAGCATCGAAAAGATCCTCGCTTACAGACTTTTGACCGAAAGATTTTGTTTGGTGTTCGACATCAAATCATCTATTCATGCCTTAAGAAATGTACTACAGTACCTTGAGAGCCATTGACATCAATTATGGTTCTCTCGCGTTTGTTAACAGCTCACATCATTGGCTGGTAATCAAATGATGTCTTACCATGTTTTTTTACAAATCATATATTCGAATGACTAGACTTGTACCCGAATGATCGAGTGAACGAGATAAGAAGACCTTGGATCTAGTTTCAGCCATCCGGGCTATGATTTCAAGATTATTGTACACATCATCTGTATGGTGACCTTACATACAGTTCGTCATCCGAACATGGGACTATATCTGTAGGCATGTTTTTATTGGGAAACATTCCAATGTAGACAGCTTTTTGAATTATGTACATTTTATTAGAAAGTTTATGTGCTGAGCATGAGAATGCCTTCCCTCAGCAATTATGATCAAGAGAATATATCATGATGTAATGTATTGTAATATTGATGTAGGTCGCCACTCTGTTTCATCTCTAGCCCATCACAGTGTAAAGCATCTCAATCAAAATATTATTATTATTATTCTGACTTCATGCTTTAGGGGGGAATTTTTATAGGTAAATTTGGGCACCATTCCCAATGACTTGGTTAACAGGACATCATCTCTAGAACCAATGAATAGGTTCTATCATCCCCTATCATTTTATTTGTTACATGCCCTAAGACAAAGAACAAGACAAATCATCCATGAATTTCATCTGCAAAGGTTTCCAAGATTTGAAGTTTATAATAGATCATATGAGATCTCACCAACGCTGTCTCTAAAGGGACTAAGTTCGTTGCATATGCAAGTAACCCCACTCAAGGGTTCTTTGCAAAGCACTTCCCGACATTCATGGGTGCGTTGGTCACATTGGGAGCGAAATTCTCATTGTTCCAGAGTCTCCACTTGGCCAGTGACTTCTAGAAGAGTTCACATGTGTGAAAATTTTAATACATGTGTCCATTTGATACCTCTGAGACTAGGAACATGTCTTGCCTACTATCAGAAAGTCATTGATTGTAAAACTACCTTAAGCTCCTCTATAAATTAAGCACAAATCTTAGTGTTTGGTAAGGAAGAATTGGAGTAGAGAAATGTTGGTGGAATTTAAATTGAGGAATTGATTTGAGTGACATGCTGCTGGAGAGATGTGCATTGTGATGAGGCTAGGATGCTGCTGGAGATGGTGACACTAAATCAATCACTGGGTTGCAACCTCCCCTTCTATCCATTAATAAATATTGCTGCTTACTTTCCCACATATATTTGTATAAGCTCATGTATTTCATATTATGAATTCTTATTTGATGCATATGGTTCATGTTTTATTGATTTAACTGAATAAATTGAATATACATTTGTATCATTGCTATATTTTTTTGTTTAGTGTTAATCTTTGCAGAGAATATTTTGGCGACTTAGCTCAGATTTGAAGCTACAGCAAAAGCGACAGAAAGAGAATAGGAAGCACTTGGACTCCAAGTAAGTTCTTTGATCTGTTCTGTGTGTCTATTTACTATTAGGAAAAGTATTTGCAAAGTATTTAACCTGTTTTTCTAGATGAGCACTAATATAGGGGAGAATGTTTTATCCGTAATCCATAATTCCGCATAACAAAAGGGTTTACATTAGGTAAGTACAAAAAATCCACCTTTCATGATAAGTACAGTCAAGTGCAAGTGATCCTTGAAAGAGTTCACTCATATGTGTTTGGATTTCTCTCGACAACCTCCATGGCTAAGCACAGGTATTATGTGATATTTTTAGATGATTTATCATGTAAGTGTTGGATATTTTTCATGCAGAATAAATACCAGACTTTGTCAAAATTTTGTAAATTTAAAGCACTTGTTGAGAAAGGCACATGCAGGAAGTGAAGGCTATCAGGAGTGATAACGGTTGAGAATATGTGTCGAATGAGTTCAAGAATTTCTGTGAATCAGAAGGAATTCAATGGGAGTTAATAATACCCCATAACCCACAACAGAATGGGGTTGTAGAAATAAAGAACATAAGTATTGTGGGAGTTTCATAAGCGATGTTGCATCATCGGGGCCTGCTATTGCACTTGTGGGATAAAGCATGCAATACAGTGGTATATGTGTAGAATAGGAGTCCTCATCGGACTCTCAAGATGAGTACACTAGAAGAATATTTTTCAAATAAGAAACCATATGTGGCACACTTCATAATATTTGGTTCATCAGTTTATTATCATGTTTCCAAGGATGTAAGGAAAAATCTAGAACCAATAGCTGAGTTGGGCATATTTTTGGGGTACACTGATGCACCTCACAACTATCGGGTGTACCTGCCATCTCATAGGATGAGACTTTCTCGTATAGATGTGAAGTTAAATGAAGAGAAGGCTATGAGATGTTCCCTTGAGAGGGAGCTTCAATTGCATGCAAATGAGGAGCTTTTAGCTCCAAAGGAAGAACCTCAGAATGTTATGGAGCATCCACAAGCAAAGGAGAAGAGATTTGAAGTACCCACTCATGCAAAGACATCTAGAGATGGAAGGAAGAGCACTAGAGAGGCTGCAAAATTGATGCTAGAGAGAATGTGGGAGCACCCACATCATGATGCAGGCAGAGAAGGTCACTAGATCGGTACACTAGCTACATGTATGTTATGAGTGAGAGTGTAGAGACTGATCCATCCTCTCTCGAGGAAGCAGTGCAAAAACTAGTATGGGTTGATGTCATGGTAGAGGAATATGATTCCATTATCAGGAACAGTGAATGGGAATTTTTCCCAAGGCCAGAGGACAAGTTGGTTGTAGGATCCATGTGGATCTACAATGTGAAGCAAGCAACAAATTGGAGTGTCGAGATACATAAGGCCATATTTGTGGCCAAGAGTTTCTCTCAGGTGGAGGGAGTTGATTATGAGGATAACTTTGCTCCATTAGCAAGGTACTCTTCAATCAGATCAATTCTAGCACTTTCAGCACCTATGTGATGGAAGATACATTAAATGGATGTGAAGACAACCTTCCTCAATGGAGTGATTGAGTATGAGGTGTACACAGAACAAATGGAAGTCTTTGAGACCTTTGAAAAATATTTGCATGTGTACAGAATCAAGTAAGCACTATATGGATTGAAACAAGCACCTCGTACTTGGTACACTAGCAGATGAAAATCTTTACCATATTGTGGTTGAAGGTAAATTATTGATTATAGTATTATATTCCAATTATTTAATTCTAACAGGTGATGAGAAGATGATTAAATCTTTCAAAGAATGTTTGGCAAGAGAATTCGAGAAGAATGACAAGGGGCTCGCGCATTATTTTCATGGTTTGGAAATTTGGCAAGGATATGGGGAACTTTTTTTCTCTCGAGGAAAGTATGCCAATGAGATGTGAAGAAGTTTCACATGGAGATCATCAAAACCATGGATACTCCTTTAGCAGGAAATTGGAGGAAGGGAGATTCCACTTCAGGCAAAGTGTTAGAAGCTACCATTACAGGTAGCTTGTGGTTTCATTTATGTACTTGGTGAACACACGACTGGACATGTGTTATGCAATTAACCATATTAGTCAATAAATGTTTAATCCAACCAAACTCTATTGGAAGGAATCCAAACATGTGCTGAGATACCTCTGAGGAACCACTCAGTTTGGTCTTTCATACAAACGGATAGAGGAAGTGAAGCCGCAAGGCTTCACATATGTAGATTGGGGAGGGAGTCCATCAGAAAAGAAGAACACATTAGAAGGAATCTTCAATATTGGGTCAGCAATAGTTTCTTGGTACAACAGGAAGCAGAGATCAGTTGCACTCAGTTCAAGAGAAGTAGGCTACATGGTTTCTAGTCAAGCAACTTGTGAGGCTATCTAGATGAGGATGATCCTTTTTGGGTTATTTGGTCAGCAGATGGATCCTACAGTGATTTACTGTGACAATCAGACTTGTATAAAATTCTTAGTGAATCCAGTTTTTCATGATAGGTCCAAGCATATCGACATTTGGTACCACCATCTCAAATATTATGTGCAGAGGCAGATCATGAAGATAGAGTACATTCCTACATAGGAATAGGATGCATACATCTTGATGTAGGCACTGTCAAGAGGCAAATTCGAGTTCCATAGAGGCAAGATCTGGGTACCTGATAATCCCTTTCTTGTTGAGAGGGAGTGTTGAAAATGGCACCAAGAAAGATTCTAATTTAATTTTCCCTTGAATTAAATTAGAATAAAATTGTAATTCCACGTCTCATGACAACTTGTACGATTTAACTAAGTTTTCTTGACTTATTTGGTTCAGTCAATTCGAGTTGAGGGTGAAGAAAATTGTAATTCCACATCTCATGATAGCTTGTACAAGTTAACTAAGTTTTTTTCACTTAGTTGGTTTAGTTAATTTGAGTTGAGGGTCTAGCTCAAGTCATGTAGAGTACTTCCTAGTTTTTAGGAGCCCTAGATGATTTTATTTTGATTGGTAATTAATTAATTCAGTTTATTTGAGTTAAAGTGAGTTTAACTAGTTCCAACTATTGGAGGAACTAGTGGAAGGTCAAAGTGTGGAAGTGGAACTTGAACCACACTCAATGATCAACCATATATTGATAAATCAGCCATAAATAACTCATGCATGTGTGAAATGAGAGTTACCCACTTGATATTGGAGTTCAAGGGAAGTGTACTATTAGTTGTATAATCATCCAAATTGTACAAGTGGTGCATATTGTCAGAGGAAGGCCTATGATGGATTGCGCAATATTTCAGATGGGGATTTTCCTTATAAATAGGGAGCTAATTCCCAAGGAAACAACATAAGGAAGTAGGGACTTGGGGAAGAAAAAATATGGTTAATTATAGGCCTAGGATTGTCTAGGAAGCAGTGAGACAGATAAATATAATGAAGAGGTTTCTCAGGCATGAGAACAATATTGTAATCTTCTCATATTTTTTGACTAATTCAATATACAGATATTGGGGCTTTTAGATGTGGTTTTCTGAATGAAATCATTGTGTAATGCGTTGATTTAATTCTTTCTCTTGTATGCTTCATGATTTCACGATCATTTAATTGGTTTCCATAATTGGTAGAGTAGATTCAAGTTTATTGTTTTAGAAAATTACAATTAGCAGTTTGAATCTTCAAGGAATTTCTACACAATCCTATTTACTTGTTTTTAATTAAAGAATCATATATTTTATTTCATTTTGAGTATCAAAGTGCCTTTCATTGTAACTTAATATTTTACTTATTTTCTTACTCTATGAAACTAGAAATCAAAATTGTTATATTTTGTAATAAAAGTTATAGTATATAGATTTTTTTTTAAACTAGCGAAATAATTTTAAGAAATCCATAAACTTAAAAAATTAATGAACATCCATAAACAATATTAATGCAAATTCATATACTAAAATAATGAATGTATCAATATACTATCCATATGAAAATATATACAAATTACAAATATCACATGAACATCCATAAATTGAAATAATATGCATCCATAAACTGAAATAATGTATGTGTACATCCATAAACTATCCATGTATGAAAATATAAAAAAATGTGTATCACATGTGAATGTGCCCTATGAAATGGGTCTAAAAATATACACAATATCCATTATAAGTACCACTAGAACTCTTATGTGCGTTATGTTGCGTAAAGTAAGTGTCCATAAGTTGGTACTACAATATAACACAATCAAATTCAAACTAATTAGATATTTATTTGTAAAAAATAAAAAATATAGAAATAAATGATTTTGAACCACATTTTGTATTTCATATATGAATCTACTAACCTTGTCGAGTCCAAATGCAAGTCAAATAGGATGGTGGTCTGATGAATCTGGGTTAGGTGATCCCTTGCTTGTGGCTCAATGATTGGGGCCTACATCGGCAGACCCACATCATCAATGCCTCTATTCCCAACATCCCAATCATGTGTGCACATAACTATGAAATCAACAACACTCTGCATAATTATAATTAGTCTACGAATTAATTATCACATATGTGTAACTTAAAAAAAAAATTTGAAATCTTAGGAATAATTTTTTTTTACCACAACTATTGGTCCATGTGGTTGTACATAGTGACTCTCCTCCACATGAGTTGTATGAGGTGGAGGTGGAGGATAATCCATGGAAACATGCTCTAGTGGAGGATGGTCTGGCTAATTAATTACCCCCTCGGATGGCCTCATAAGCCCATCTATGTAGTTGGGTTGTGTATACATGTTATCATGAACTTATTAATCTAAATGAAAACTATAAATTAATATAAATAATTATGCATAATTTGACAATAATAGTACATTTTTTTGTACATATATATGTACCTAGTTTGTGTCAAGTGGGTCATGCACCCTCCAAGTGTCACATATGGCATTAAGATACATACATGCATATGGAAAAAGTTGGTTAGGGGGTAAAATAATGATAAATGAATCATCATATAAAAGAACTGATGGGTCATGAGGAAATGGTGGCAGCCTCCTAATATTTCCATGTAAAGCAAGATGTGCAGTGGCCAATGATGCATGCATGTTATCTGTCATGGTACCCATGATCTCATAATTGATTTGCGGCGACTTTTCTAGCTCTATAAACAATACCACGCTCCGAGACCGTAGTGGCAAGAATATCGGAGGTGGTGGTACATGCCCAGGGTCCCTACAAGGCCCCTCACGATCATATGTACATCCCAAGATGGCTCCATAATAATGAGATCTAGTATTAGTGTAATTCATCCTCATATGTAACATGAACTATGCTTATATATGCTTGGAAAAATAAACAATGACTTGGTCATGGTGGGGGAACTAACCCCAAGCTCTAATGAATCAATCATACACAAAAAGGGTTGCATCAACATTCTTAAAATATTTTATTGGAATCATACCTTTATTTCTAGCAAGGAAATTTGGAGGGATGTCAAACAACTCCCCATGAACATCAATTTTCTTAGTGTCCTCGTTCACCACCTCCTAAGTATGTGGTCCTATAACCTCACGCCTCTTAATCCTCTGTATGGACTATAGGAGGCGATTCTGTGGGCCCGATCTCCGGTATGTCTCGATCAACCTATTGATGTTATCTAGCATCAAAGACAAATTACCCATAGTAGGTCAACAGGTATGGATGTTACTCAGCTCTCATGTGTTCCATGTATGCTGGGTCGTAACATCCTCCAATGTGATATGAGTTTTAGCATCATCCAATGAAGGGATCGATGCTACACTGTGATCCTCAGATTTGCCTTACTAATATTTTTCACGTCATAAACATAATTCAACATATATATTAAACAAACTAGAAGCATAATAACATATACATTAAATTCAATCATATTAGTTGAAGACAATGAAAAAATTAGAGACAATTTCAAGACATAAACACATAAAGTTTAAACATGATTTAAAAATGTAGGAGGTGTACCTGAAATAGGTGAAGAAGGTCCACTGGAGGTAGCATGATCATCAGTAGAGATATAAACACTACCTCTGACACTCTAACTGGTATTGGAGATAGGATCTATGAGTGGAACACACACTCTGGGTGGGCTACATGATCTATCATGAGCTCGACCATGTATAACATATCCCCTTGCACTATGATGGCATGTGGTTGGGGAACATATATGGGATGCCTCTACATATTACATATGTTACATATAAACTAATCCAAGAAAAAAATATTGACTAAATTATTACATATATTACTAAACTATTACGTATAATACATATAAACTATTCCAAGAAAAAAATGTTGACTTAGAAGAATATTGACAAAAAAACCATTTCTAAACTCAAGGAGAATAATCTAGCCTGAAGTCCTAAACTTTAGAGTCCATTTTTTGATAATTTATCAACCAAAGTATTGAGTTCCATGTAAACACAATCGAAATAAGTGATCAAACCTACCTTCACACTTTTTCCCGTTTCTAAATAATGCATTTTGTTCATAGAGCATACATATGTAAATATATATGTAAAAAATTGAAATAAACATATTTTCAAAACTAATAAATTTCATACCAACCAAATACTCCAATAGACTTTAAGTTCTTATAATATTTGACTTTGACACATTACATGTACTAGGTCCAAGCACATGAAGACAATGTCATCTTGTGCAACATATTACATAATGAAACAATATGGTACAATTTAGAAAAGAGTCAAAATGCGTGTATTCACTCTAAATACACTTTTCATGATGGATTAAATGTATCTCTCAATGATACATTATTGAAACTTGAACTTATATATATATATATATATATATATATATTTGTATAATTATATAGAAAAATGTTTTATATATATATATATATATATATATATATATATATATATTTGTATAATTATATAGAAAAATGTTTTATATATATTATGTTTTAAATAGTTATGTTATGTTCAAAGTTATACACATGTTATGTTTTAAATAGTTATATTATGTTACAGTTATGTTGTACATGTTACATTATGTTATGTTATACATAATTTATAGTTATTTAGTCATGTTATATGTGTGTGTGTGTGTCATGTTAAATAGTTATATAACCGTGTTAAGTTACAGACAATATATATAGTCTAACTATAATATATAACTATGTGATGTTATAGTTATAATCATTAAATATATATAGATATAGAGATATGTTATGAAATATAGTTATAGTTATGTTATATATATATATATATATATATATATATAATGTTAAACACTTTTATGTTATGTTATAAACAATATATATTGAACTATTTAATATATAGCTATATAATGTTATATATATATAGCTATGAATTATAGTTGTAGTTATGTTACATGCTATGTTATATGTGTGTGTGTGTGTGTGAATTATAGTTGTAGTTATGTTACATGCTATGTTACATGTGTGTGTGTGTGTGTGTGTGTTAAATAGTTATAGAACTATGCTATGTTATAAACAATATATATAGAACTTGTTGACGTTGTGATCAACACCCTCCAAAAATTTTCTCACATTTAAATTTTTGAGCCTATTGAGGATCTTAAAATCTTTCGTCTATAGGTCACTTCATTTTTGATTGATGATATGCTAAATGTTTAAGTCTTCTTCCCAAGTTCTAATGTTCAAATTCACTTTCTCACACATGCATGGTCTTGGTTGAAGCCATAAGCGCTCTTTATTTATGCAAGCTTAAACAAGCATATCATCGTCCATCAAAGACAGTTGCTATGTGCTGCTTAAATCATGTCGATAGTCAATGTGCACTTTCATTAACAGTCTCCCTCACTTTGGTTATGTTTGTAGTTCTATTTTAGTGAGTTTTCTCAACTGTTTATTTTGTGTACCATCGCTTTCATTTTGTGTACCATTGAAACTCCCTATTCACCTCACCATTCATTGTTGTTATGGAAGTAAATCCTCTCTGCAGACAGAGACGATCCTTCTAGCCCTAGAGTGTAGGTTCCTAATTACTGAATGAAATAGATGAGGTAGATCGACCTACCTGGAGTCCAACGCTGTCACCGTGGCTGTTGTAGTGGTGGCCTCTCGATTCCTGTCTCGACAAGTCATGATCCTTTCGCCGTAATGCTTGGATACCTGCACAAGATCAACAAACAAGAGCAACATACAAAACAACAATCTCAGTCATAATTACTAACCAATTAGGGAGGGTTAAGCATATTACATCAATAAAACACATCAACGTGACATGGGAACCAGACAATAGTTATACATATTTATTAATAGAAGAACGAGTTACAACCAAGCCTTGACGTCGCAGCCTCCTTCAGTGGGGTTCAGTTGAAGCACGTCTCGAAAATTTTCAAGGAATTCAAACAGTATGAAGGCACAAGCCTAAGCTCTCTCAATAAGGGACTCTTCTGTTCTATCTTGAATAGAAATCTCTTCAGCTTTTATGCTATAACATCTTTAGTTCAGCTAGCTTCATCAATGGAGGATGGATATATTTATAGAGGGAGTGGAGGAGGTTGGGATCCCTACTATGGTGGAAGGGAGGCCTTATCCCTTGGGAGGTTTCCCCAAAAGGTGGAAGCAAGAGGCCAAAAGTGGAAGGATATGGTTATTCAGTCGAACCACTCCCTATGAATCATCCACAAAGTTGTTGTGATCAAAACTTCGCCTCTGTTTTAAAAAAAAAATCCATAAACAGATTGGCGCATGAAGCTAACTGAGATAGAGCACCAGCTGGCGTGGGGCCAGTGTTAATTTGCTTCATTAGTGTGAGGGAATAACGGACTACCAGCACCAAGGAAAAAACAGGTGTTTTGGTGGTCTGTTCAGGAAATGGTCAACAAAAGGAATTTTGTCCTCATGGCAAGGGATGTAATGATGGTATTGGCAAGGCATGATACTTTATTTTGATCACAGAAATGAGCCTCCAATGTGTGGGATGAGATTGCAGGGACAGTGAAAAAATGTTGTGTAACAGATGTCCCCTAAAGCATGAGGTCTGAGAGAGAGGAAGGGGTGAAATGCTTTACGAGAAAGCATTCGAACCAAACACTGTCATCCGAAGACCTGCAATTACAAATACAAATAATATCTTTGAGACATGAACATGTGGTATGAGCGCAACCATCCATAACAGAGTACATATATGAACTGAGATCTGAGGTATGGACGCAACCATCCAGTAGTAAGGATCACCAAATAGACTCAAGTATGGTCGCAACAATCCAATCAAAAGAGTCATGTAATAAAGTCATGATAAATCATAATATCCCGCAGCCTCGATCTTATCAGACAAAACCCAGGGTCTTGTGCTCCATCTCGACCCAAACCAGTACAAATTCAAGCATGCGAATATGTGAGTTGAAGTCGAACATGCAAGAAAGTCACCTGATTACCAACCAATGATGAAAGTTGTTAACAAGTGCGAGAGAAACCACCAATAATGACAATGGTTCTCAAGGAAAAACATGTAAAATCTACGGAATGTGAACAGTGATCTAGCGTCGAACACCTGTAGAATCACTCAATCGAAGGCCAATTGTGTGGACCTATCGTCGAATGCGAAGAACCTACCATTAAGGCATGCAGGCTCCAAAGTATCGATAGGGAGTTTCTAAACCAACTCCCTGGATAATGAGCTGAAGTCGACAGGAAGTGACCTAGTCGAAGGAGGGCCATAATGTTTCCCACATCATCGATACTAGACAAAGGAACATAATGATAGTGAATTAGGACCAACAGAGAATTAGAGGGAGGTTGAAAACTGTAGAGGCAAGCTTCTCTTGAACATATCAGCGACATGACTCTAGATTTGGCAGTATTTGACATCAAGGGATCTGAGGTCATGGTGACATGGAAAAGAGTAGATGATAGGTAAAAACAAATTATCCAAACCCATGGAGGCAAAATATGACGAAATGAGATGTCCCCAACCCGACACGAATGCATACGAGTGTCATGTTCAAGAGCGACATACTACCGACCCAACTAAAATCTGGTTCAATTTTCCCCCATCATTTCTAGCGAGTACCCCAATTATTTTTGAAAACAAGCTTGAAGGCGATAGCATATGCTTGTGCTGTAAGTTTTTCCTTCGTAAAAATCCAACCTAGTACATTTCACGAGCCCTAGGAAGGAGGAACTCGATGAACGTCATGGTGATGATGTTTCGATGTCATCAGGTTTTAACGAGTCTGACAAAGGAAGAACTCGACGTCTTTTCATGTTTAGAGAGTTTGAAAAGAAGCGGAAAAGAAAACTCCAACCTGTCCCTTTTTGTAAGTAGTCTCTCAGATCTGAAAAGGTAGAAAACAATATCTGAAAGAACCTCTTAGTTGCGATAGGCTAAGGTATTCCTTTTTCGTAAATAATCTATCCCAGCCCAAAAAAGGGGTAAACGTATACTGGGTAGATACTGCCATGGCATGTGGGATTTCATACTGCCCAACTCCGATACAGATAATGATGAAGAAGCTTTTCCTGTCTCTACTAGGAGTAAAAGTACCTCCGAACCTGTTCAGGCAACTTCAAAGAAACGGAGTGCAAGTGCTGCTACAACAAAGGAAAAAGTACCTACAAAGAAGTCACCTGCAGCAGTTCCCCAAAACCAACCTTCAACTTCAAGTACTCCTTCAACATCTAAAACATTAGTAGTATCCGATTCAATGGATTACAATATTATTGATGATATGAAGAAAACTAAGGCAAACATTACTATGTTTGAACTTAGCAAATTAAAACATCAGCAAAAATTGCTTCTCAAAGAATTGAATGTTGTTCCCTCTTCACCTCTTCCCAGTGCTAAAGCTGCAAATGATTCGGGTCAACCACCTTCTGGTATGATAGAAGCTACTGATTCAGTCCTGATTGGAGATAGATCGAATTCTCATACTCCACCCTTCCTTTTGACCTTTGAGATCTACAACAGAAACCTACACAACTGTTTGATTGGCTCAGGAGCATCATCCAATATAATGCCAGCTTCAGTTTGTTCCAAACTGAACATAGAACCCAAAAAGTCTTCCATACACATTGTACAGTTAGACAGAACCAAGGTCCAGGTTTTAGGAGAGATTAACTCTGTAACTATCAGGTTATCAGCTGATCCACGGGTAGTTCAACGAATTGATATCCTAATAGCTGATATACCTGAATTTTATGGGTTGATCTTGAGTAGGGATTGATCTGAAAAGCTCCATGGGTATATTTCTACCGATTGGTCTCACATGTGGTTACCCTATAGGGGAAAGCCAAATCAAATAAAAATCAATCGAGAGAAACACATGACCCACACTGTAACAGATTTTGAACAGGAAAATCAACCAATTGCATTTAATAACAACATCTTGGGAAATTATTCATCAGAGTCATTTTTTGGAAATCTCACTGCCCAACCATCTCCTTTCTCAGTAAACAGCTTAACATCACAGATTGAAAACTATTCTCAAACAGATAGGTCAAGATGTTTTAATGATACTGGGGAAGCTGTAAATAAGATTGTTAATACTTCTTTATTTTGGTCTTTATATTTTGATGGCTCCAAATCTAACGAAGGTTCAGGAGCTGGGTGTATCTTGGTTAGCCCGCAAGGAGAAAAAACAATGCTGTCCTGTAGGTTAGAATTTGAATGCACAAACAACACAGCCGAGTATGAAGCCTTAGTCCAAGGTTTGTATAAAGCAATTGGCCTTAAAGTGCAATATTTGAAAGTATTCGGCGATTCTGAAATTATTGTCAAACAGGTGAGAAATACAATTCATTGTCTTTCAAGTCACCTTAAACATTATCAGTCGCTAGTACAAGAACTCACCACGCACTTTTCTGCATTCAATATTTCTTCTATCCCTAGGTCTCAAAATTCGGCAGCAGACTTGCTAGCCAATGTTGCTTCCAAACTCATACCCTCTGAAGATTATAGCCCAGATAGATTTTCAATAGAATTACTTTTTAGGCCGACAATTCCTGACAATGTCACTAATTGGAGAGTATTTAATCACGATGAAGACATTTTACAATTTTTGACTTCAAAAAAGTCCTATGATGACCAGATCATTGAGGAAAGCAAACATGACCTTCAAATGAGAGGTAAATCCGAGGAAAATTCAATTCCAAAGCCTGTGGTGAAGCTTGAGGATCTTTATGATATTAAAGACAGGTTTAAACCTGTGACTAATGCAAAGCTCCAAAGCTCTATTTTAAGGTTTGAATTGATAAACCTTGGCACTGAACAAAATCCTCAAAACATTAATCTAGGATTAGGACTTTCTGTAGAAGAAAAGGAAGCATTCATTAAACTCTTAAAGAAACATAAACATGTTTTTGCTTGGAAATATGACGATTTAAAGACATATGATACAACTATTATCCAGCATACCATTCCAATGCTTCCCGATCAGAAGCCAGTTCAGCAGAAATTAAGGAAAATACATCCGAACTTAGAGAGTCAAATAAAATCGGAACTCAATAAACTCTTGAAAGCTAAGATTATTTTTCCCGTTCGGCACTCAAACTAGGTCTCTAATATGGTGCCTGTCAGAAAGAAAATGGCGACATTAGGATTTGTATAGATTTCAGAAATCTGAATAAAGCAAGCCTCAAAGATAACTTCCCATTACCTACTATGGAGCAGATACTCCAATCAGTAGCAGGCTCTGAATTAATGTCCTTTTTAGACGGTTTTTTAGGATATAACCAAGTTTTGGTTCATCCTGATGACAGACTTAAAACCACATTCAGAACAAAATGGGGAACTTATGCTTATCAGAAAATGCCTTTCGGACTTATTAATGCAGGAGCCACATTCCAAAGAGCAATGGATATCGCTTTCAAAGGATTGATTAATAAAACAGTAGTTTTCTACCTAGACGATATTACTGTATTTTCTAGAAAGAGATCCAATCATTTGTATGACTTAAATCAAATTTTTCAACGCTGCAAAAGGTACGGTATCTCACTCAATCCTAAAAAATCCTTCTTCGCTCTTGATCAAGGAAAGCTCCTGGGTTTTATTGTTTCCAAAGATGGTATTTATATTGGTCCTGACAGGATTAAAGAAATTTCTGAAATCCCATTTCCTCATAACAAAAAATCCATGCAGTCTTTTTTAGGACAGATCAACTTTGTCAAAAGATTTGTTCCTGATTTTTCTCAGATCATTTTACCATTACAAAACATGATTAAGAAAAATTGAGTGTTTAAATGGGGATCTGTGGAAAAGGAAGCATTTGATTTAATCAAACAATCAATAATCAATGCCCCCGCTTTAAACACTCCCAATTTTTCTAATCATTTCACATTGTATACTATCGCATCCGATTCATCTTATGCAGCAGTACTCACTCAGATTAATGATCATGAACTTGAAGCACCGATTTCATTTTTTAGTTCAAATTTCCAGGGTGCAGAACTAAATTACTCCGAATTTGAAAAACAAGCCTTTGCTGTGTATAAAGCCATTAAACACTATAGGCCCTTCCTTTTAAAAGCTCATACAAAGGTTATAGTTCCTTTTTCTGCAGTAAGACAATTACTGATCCAAAGGGAATTAGGTGAGAAAAGGGCGAATTGGGTTACAACACTTCAAGAGTATGACTTGGAAATCAAGCCAGCAAAGATTGTGAGGGGTCAAGGTTTTTGCAGGTTGTTAGCAGGAGCATCCAACATTCCGGAATCAGGTGATACAGAACATATGGAAGAAATCAATCAGATAATTATTACCAATTCTGAATCTCAATACGCAGATTTAATCTTTTATTTGAAAAATGGATATGCACCTCCTAATCTTTCTTATAAAAACAAACGGGCCATTAGATTAAAAGAAAAAAATTTCATAATCATTGATGATGTACTTTTTAGACAAAACTATGATTCAGTTTTATTAAGATGCCTAGAAAAACCTGAAGCACAAAAGGTTTTGCAGGAGCTACATGATGGACCAGCCGGAGGACATTTTGGAGCTGACACAACAGCTCACAAAATCATTCATGCTGGGTATTATTGGCCCACTTTATTCAGATATACTCACGAATATGTAAGGAAATGCCAAAGTTGTCAAACCTCCAGTGGAAGACAAAGAAAATCAGCTTTCCCTTTGCAACCAGTCAACATTGAGCAACCTTTTGAACAATGGGGATTGGATATCGTTGGAGAAATTTCTCCACAGTCCTCCAAACAACATAAGTATATCCTTACTGCTACTGATTACTTTACTAAGTGGGTTGAAGCAATTCCATTAAAAACAACAAGCTCTGAAGGAATTATAGAATTTATAGATCAATTCATCATTACCAGGTTTGGTGTCCCAAATGCTCTTGTTTTTGATAATGCATCTTATTTCTCTGGTAATGCCATGTTTGAGTTCGCTATTAAAAGAGGTTTTAAACTGAAATATTCTGCAAATTATTATCCCCAGGGTAATGGTCTAGCAGAGTCTACCAATAAAAATCTCCTTAAAATCATTAAGCGAACTATTGAACATAATCATAAAAATTGGCATAAATCTTTAATATTCGCACTATGGGCAGATAGAATAACACAGAAGGCCTCCATAGGTACTTCTCCATTCAATCTTGTATATGGGAAAGAAGCAATACTACCAACCAATCTAGCACTTCCTTCTCTTGCCCTAGTACAGTTTATTGAAGAAAGCCCCTCTTCTTCTATCCAACTTAGACATGATCAAATTTTAAAATTAGAAGAAGAAAGGGAAAAGGCCAAAATTACTCATGCAAAACATCAGCAGATAATCAAAAAATCATTTGATTCGGCTTCATCTAGTTCTAAACAGTTGCAGGTTGGTGATCTAGTTCTGAAATGGGATAAAGCCCATGAGGATAAAGGTAAACACACCAAGTTCCAAAAGATGTGGCTTGGACCATTTCAGATCAGTGAGAAGATAGGCCATTCGACATTCATGTTACAATATCTATCAGGAAAGAGGGACTCTCTTCCTGTTAATGGCCTCATCTTAAAGAAATTCTTCAATTGAGAAGGTAACCCCTTCTCCTTTAGTTCTAAGTAGGATTTATGTTTTTAGGACCATTAGGAAATAAAGCTGTAAGGTATCTTCCATTGACCTTTGTTGTATTTAAAAGTTGCTCAAAAGAAAGGATTGTTGATATTCACTTTTAAATAAATAGAAGTCTTAAACAAGAGGAACAATTTCTAGGAAACTAAGTATAAGTGCATTCTGAAGCCATCTTTCAATTTTTGCGAACTCTTCTCAAAGTTTAGAAGTATTAAAAAATCATTTTATGTTTTAAATTGGTCAACAAAAAGGTTATCAATATCAAAACAGAAACTAATCCAATTTCAGCATCTTCAACTCTTACCCTGTCATCCATTTACTCTTAAGGAGAAAATTGTCCATCCCATTCACCAAAAGTTTATGATTACTCAGAGTGTAATTCTAAAAAAATTTTTGATATAAAAGATAAGAGGTCTTATTACAAGCCTGCTTACCATGATCATAGGGAAATAGTTTAACCGACATTACCAATACTGCATACCAAAACAGGGTAATGGCTTAGAATTATAAGACAAGGGGTCTCATCACGAGCCAGATTGTTCGGTTAGATTACTACTAGTGAATGGCATTGTCAAACAGCTGGCCACCAAACCAGGACAATGGCTTTTTATCTTAGAAATAACAGAAAAAGTAAAGGGAAATACAAAATATGAAAGCATATTTTGAATTCATTCTGTTAATCATACTCTAAAATGGATGGGATAATGGACAATAACATGGTTAAAAGGTATCCCTGTCGAAACTATGAACGTTTGCTGGCAGCAGAGGCTCTACCTATGACAGACGAGTTAACTATAAAAGCTGCTTTGGAAAGGTTTTCTGTTTTATCATTATAAACCAATAGAGGCCTATTTAAAACTTAGAATGTATCTAATTTTAAACAAAGAGAGGAAATTAGCAAAAAAAAAAAAAAAATAGTTTCATTTTATTTGGAGTGCATATATACTTAGTTATATTAGAATTTTCCCCTTTGATTGAAACTCTATTTTGAAAAAGTTTAAGTATTTCCATACTTTTCAGAGATAACTGTTTCTTCTAGCGAATCGCCAATTGTTGTCCTCTACAACAACCCCCCCATTTCATATAATTTTTATTCACAACACTATAATATGAAATGGATCCCTTTTAGTTTTAATTGGTATCAACTTTGTATTATTCAAAGAGGTCCAAAAATGAAATTAAAACATTACAAAGTTACCTTTTTGACAAACCAATAATGGCTTTATGATATAAATAATTAAATCTTTTATCATTGCGATAAAGCGATCGCAAGATCGCATATCGCAATGACAAAGGAGGCATAACTTAAAAACCATTGGTTTGCTCCGACGCGATAACACGCAATAGGCGATCGGCGATATACCATGCATGCTTTTAAAAGAGCCCCAGTTAATGCTCCCGATGTGATGCGATATCGCTATCGGCGATCGAGGATTCCAAGAGATGCCAATATAACAAAAGCCCTTTCGCCCTGATGCGATGCGATAAAGTCAAAAACACGAACTTAAAAAAGTTGTTAAAACGGGGATATTACGATTAATTCGTATTAAAGGCCTTATCTTTCTAATAGAGATTCACCTGCGCTCAACCGCCAAAACGGCCAAGGCACGCTTAAACAAATCATTCCACCAATAAACGACGTGATGGACATTTAAAAGATTGACAGGTTTTTACGACCATTTAATGAAATAGTAAGTCTAAAATCTTTTCACGGATTGGATCCACGGCCACCTTAAGTTAATTCTTCATCATGCATTAATCAATATATTTCGCTCGTATTTGGTTTTCTTTGCCAATTCTCTGTGTTACGCTTATTTTTACTCCTGTGCAGAATTCTTCCAAGCTAATAGATGCAAGCAAAATGGGGAAGAAGTCCAATAAAACTGCAAACGCTTCCGCTTCGCCAGCCATAAAACAAGCCATCACTGATCCAGGAAATAAAAAGAAAGGATTGATATCTGATACTACATGTTCAGGTCTCGGAAAAACTTCTTGGCAAAGTACCTATAATTTGATAGAAGCTGAAGAACCTGAAGTGACAACAGTAGAAGCCACAGTAGATACGACTCATAAATCGGAAGGTACTTTAAAGGACTTAGCCGACTCTTTCCTTCATCGGATAGCAGCTCGGGAACAAATTCTCCCATATACGGATGTAGTAAGGTGGGCAATTGAGGAACTCCCAATCACAGACAGAACCTTCTGCACCAGAGATGGGAGAATCTTCGGTTCATTTCAAGCTAATGATTTAAGGCAAATGTATCATTTGCCTGAGCCAGAGAAGAAGTACAACAAGGCATTTCTGGAGAAATTCCGAAATGAGAACGAAACTGAATCCGAACCCATTCGGGATTGGAGGCAGAATCCGGCAACACACAAGCATAAATATTCCGGTAAGTATTCTGTTGATTCTCTATGTTCTCCTTATTGTTATGCTGGGATCATGATGTGTAGATTATGGGGGTTGCACGACTCCTCTAATTTCACTATAGAAATGGTTCCTTTGATGGAGGCAGCGTGTAATAGTGAAATTATGGATTGGGGAACTATACTGTCTGATAAGTTAGCTACCGCAGTTCTTGATTTCAGAAACAAGACCCACATTACTGAAAGGCTTATTCCCCCATTCTACTACAACGCTTATATCCTGGACACCCTGTGTTTTAATTCTGAATTTCCCGTGCTCGGCTGGAGGTGGACTCCACAAGACCCCATGCCCATTCACATATACCATCAGAAATTGTGGAAAACCTTCTATAGGCACCATTTATACCAAGTCTGCAATGGCTTCATGTTACCCATTCATTACTCTATTTTTGATAAACCTGCTCCCAAGATTTCCTACCAAGCAGGGATTGATTTAAATGGCATAGGGAGATGGTTTGCAGAGGAAAAATTTACTTATATAAGAATTTTTGGCAGCCAAGCCAAACCTCATGTTCTTCCTTTGTACATACCTGATAAACTGCTGGCAATGGAGATAGCCTATCAGATTATTTCCGAGGGCGTTACACAAACTCTAAAGAAAAATAAGAAGCAGGTCTGGCCCTCTTTTCCTCTTAGATGTGGTGTCTACACCTTGAATGATCTCAAACATGCAGAGAAAGAAGCTACAAAGATAAAATCATTAACTCTAGCAACTCTCCCTAACAGGCAATTTGATCCCAACAAAGTTGCCTATAATGCCCTTGAACAGGCCAAATTGGCAAAGTTTGATCATAAAGAAGATATGTTTGAAGACCTGTTCTCCACAGCCGAGTCGATGTCCCAAGTTAGATCATTGGACAGAATGAAATATCAAGATGAAGGGTTAGTTGAATTCAACAGACTTAGAGAACAGAGGTTGCAAAATTTGCCCCTAGATCTGTTAGCAACAAGCCCAACAGCAGGATCAAGCGAGCCTGAATAGCGACATACTAAGGAACCTCCGGTTATAACAAAAGAACAGGAGAAAGTGCAAGAGGAAACCCAGACGAAAGAGCAGGAACAGAGCACCATAAAGGTAAATGAAGATACTCAAATTGATCCCAAATTGCTCCAGGAATGGCAGCAATTCAATTCAATTATCAACAATCCTGAGGGTTCAAAGGAAGCCGAAACATCAAGAGTAGCAGACACACAGGAGACCATTTCAAAACAAGTTCCAGGTGAAACCAGCGGCCTACCCGGTTCTAAAGGAGTAGAGATAATCCCAAAGTATCCCTCCGATCAAATTATTTTGCAGATAGAAGAAATTCCTCCCTTGGATGTCTTCTATAGCCCGAAACACAAAGCTGTGGTAAAACGACAAAGGAAGAGGAGAAGGACTGATCAGCCTTCCCTATTCCCAGAATTAACAGTAACGGGCAATGTGGTTTGGAAGGAGGAATTTGACCCCTCTGAGGACCTAACAAAACTATCACAATTTGCTGGAGCCTATTCGGCAGCAACAATAGATAAGGCATCGGAGGTGAGTCTTTTATTAAAAACAAAAGACCAGGATATTTTCTCATTACAAGCGCAACTATCAGAAGCACGGCAGAAGGCAGAGCAGGCAGAACTGCAATTGTTAACACAACAACAAACCAATAATCAATTAACTCAACAATTGCAGGAGGAAAAGCAGAGGATTGACCAGAGTGCAGTCCAGAAGCAGAAAGAGTTATCAGAGGCATTGGCACAACTCAAGACAGCCAATGAACAAATGCTGAAGATAAAAGATGAGCAGATTGCTCAACTATCAGCCCAACTTGAGAAAACAAAGAATCTTCCACAGGTAGCTGAATTCAGGGCAGAGGCAGTACAAATAAACAAAGCATTATTAACACAGATAAAGCTGTTATGTCAACAAATCGCCCAGGCAGAACCTTTATGTGACTCAACAATATCTCTAAGTGATAAATCGGCTGATGCTAGAACAGACTTCGAGCAGGCTGATGAGACATTGACCAATTATCTTGAGTGGCAAGGTACTGAGGAAGGACAGTCGGCTAAATTGCCAAAGATCCTAGAATCGCATAAAGAGATATTATTTATGGAATGGCAATCCCGGTTAATGAAAGCAGAGAGGGCAGTTTCCAGATGCAAATTAACCACAAGTAATTTGGTTGAATTGATTAATGACACTCTCTACTTATCTAACATGATTTCTCAATGTACCCCAGGTAAATTGACATCAGCTAAAACATTGGAATAGTCATGTTACCCAGAGCTGGAGAAAACTGGCAGATTAATCGCAGGAATTAACAGTTTAACATGGGACACCTATTGGATGTTCTTAGTCAAACCTTACAGCCAGAGAGCCGCCCTCAAATGCCTCTCAGATGCAATCGGGTGCATCATGCCCGAAATACAGGATGCCACCTATGATGCCCAACTCAATTCTCGCCTTAACCGACCACCAGAAGTGGAGCTGATGCTTGCAATATGCCAGCTCAGGACTAAAGACGAACAACGTAAGTGATGATTCATGCCGCCGACTGCCAGATTGCCGTGAAGGAGATATTCAAGATTGTTTAATACCAATTAAGTAGGATTTTTAGTTTCGTAGATATTTAGATAAATTAAGTATTTATAGACCTTTTCATTGTTTTGGAAAGGGTCGTAAGTTTTGTATATGACTTAAAAAACCTGAAGTTGCACTACTGTACTTCAGGCGTATTCTTTTATGAAACTGGACCAATTATTCTAATTTTGACAAGGAGGCTTTTATGCAAATGTGCACTACTGTCTTTGTGTGAAAGTATTTTTGCGTTGAAAGAAGAATTTCAAATAGCGATTGATATTGGGGAGTGACTCGCAGCTCATATGGTACTATTATCTATGTCTGAATCCATTCTTTTTATATGAATTGTTGTTTGATCGCCTTTGCTATTATTGAATATATGTATGTGTTCTAACAGTATTTCTGTATTCATTCCACTATTGGATGTTTATGGTATGCTTTTCTTTCAATCATATATATGTCGATGATATAAATGATAAGTGTAGCAATATTTCTTTAATCGCTTTGTTTAAATATTTAAGCAAGGTAATCCTTGAATAAATAAATGTCCGTGTCTATTAGATAGAGTCATCTATATGCCAGTCAGTAGACATAGATCATCAAGCGCTACACTTCAAAGTACAATAGTTCCCGGGATTAGTGGTAGTTATCTTATTTTACTGATAGATTAAGTTATTCACCTATCATTAGATTAAACAAACAATAATTCATCCACCCCTTTTTATTCATTATTGGGAAACTGATCCCATCATATCCAGTCGGAGCCACCATTCCAAACGGAAAAGGAGCTGTATTAAGGTCCGGACCGGGTGGTTATCCCCCAATGTTGTTGCAGCGATTTTCGAGGCATCAAAAGTAGGAAGGTGGATATCCAAACTATCATGGATTTAACACTAAGGGTAGTGCTACACACGATCACACGAGCTGTAGGAACGTACGCACCACACGAAGCAAAAAAAACACAGTTACTTCTTGTTGTAGACTGCTTGTCACCGACCATCTACAACTGGGCAGAGACAGTAACAATCAATATAAAATGTCAGTTGAAAAAATGCAAGAACACCAAATTGAAATAGTTTGGTTATGGATCTATCCTGGTATCGTTCATCTTGGAACGATTACCAATTTTTCAGCGTCAGGAGGTGATAGTCCCAACACCACTAGCACTGAAACCACGGATGGCTCGATGGGAAGCTCTGATGCTAAGGTCAGAGGGTGGTCAACAGATGTCCTGCAGACCAGAGTTCTTTAATTAGCTCCACGAACAGTTGATCGTCGTGGAGGACTGGCCCTATTATGGCACAACTTTCGCTGGTGATCCGAACCTCCCACTCCCGGAAGGAGAGGATTGGGATGAAGCACTCAGTAAGACTCATTTTTAATTTTTATAAGTATTATGATTTTTTTTGGTATGTATGTTCTAACAATTAATCCATGCATTTGTAGATATAGGCCCAGAGAGACCCGTAGGGATGTTTCCGATAGCAAGGTGAACACCTCATGATTTTGATGTTTCCCCTCAAGGTGAGGAGGAGAAAATCGTGCACAACTTGGAGGGAATCACCCATGGGGTCCTAGAATATGCACGTTTCGACGATGTTCCTCGTGCATATCAAAGACATACTATAGGGGTGTCAAACTGAGTTCACCGCTTGCTGAGGTGGCTTGTCTGAGTAGTGACATGCTATCATGATCATCATGTTGATTAGACACCTTTTATTTATGAATTTTGTTGTGAGACATGGTGTCTCAGGATGTAATAGAAACACATATTTTTTGAAACTTATGGTGCACACTGATGCAAACATTCGATATATATATATATATACATCTATTTTCCTATTTGATATGAGTC
Source organism: Pinus albicaulis (assembly GCA_034641835.2). Lineage (NCBI taxonomy): Eukaryota > Viridiplantae > Streptophyta > Pinopsida > Pinales > Pinaceae > Pinus > Pinus albicaulis. The sequence goes on from JAXQQM020079773.1 coordinate 54,410, forward strand.
TCTCATGTGATGATGATTTTACAAATTACACAAATTTTTATCCAATACAATGTTAGCCACTATATCAGTTAATGCATTCATTTGTCTAGGAATATGTTGATATGTGGTATAATCAAAATTTCTTTTTAGTAAACGAACATGTAAATATAATCTTAAAATGTAAGGGTTTCTAACTGAATAATGCCCATTAAGTTTAAGAACAACAAGCTACGAGTCTAGATATACAGGCAACGTCCTAATGCCGAGGGTAATCACCTCGATTAATAGTTCAATGACAACACTATATTCAACGACATTGTTTGTAGTTCGTCCTAGAAAAATACCTTGTAGGTCTATCAACTCACCAGCAGGAACATAAATCACCCAGGCTACTGAAGACAAGTTCTGGGTACTGCGAGAAGCACCATCCTTGAAACCGATATAAGGGGTAATAGACATCTGCACAGTAAGTAGCAACCGAATAAGCAGGAAAACGCTTGCAAAACAAACCAAGCCAAAAATGTACAAAAATGAAAAAAACACCTATGTACACAAAACATGCACGAATTGACTCATGCATAATACTTTTTGAGATACAACCCATTTCTGGGTTGATCTAAAGGATGACCTTCATAATCAATGAGCTCATAGGCCCCATTCTTTAAAACATGTTTAACGATGTAAGGCCCATGCCACATGGGTTGAAATTTTCCTGCCCCCAACTTATCATGAGCTTGATCGTACAGGAGGACGAGATCTCCTTCTACAAAGGAGCAAGGGGTAACTGACTGGTCAAAACCTTGATGACCAAAGCAGAAAAGTGATGAGTTTCATCCAGCCTCTCTAAGTAGAGAAGATGCTCTTCTTCAGGTGAAGTGTTGGGTAGCAATTCAACAGTCAACTTGAGCGAAGGTATTTCACACTCAATTGGAAGGGTAGCTTCCAGACCGTAAACAAGCTGGAATGGAGTGAATCGAATCTCATCCTTAACTGAGTTTTGGTATTCCCACATAGCCAAAAATAACATGAGATGCCAATTGGATTTATGGATCCTAATCGTAAGTTGAAGCATAGTGACTAAAACTTTGTTCACAGCTTCAACCTGGTCATTGGCCTGAGGATAGTATGGCGTTGAGCTGCCGTGACGCAAGCCCAACCTGGAGGTCAACTCTGCCACAATATAATGCCGAAAATGGGAACCATGATCGGTAACAATGGCTTGAGGAACACCAAACCTAGAAATGATGTGATTGAATATGAACTAAGCACTTTTCTTACCGTCAATGACAAGTGTAGGCATTTCTTTGGCCCATTTGGTGAAGTAGTCAATGGCTACGATAATATAAGCATGCCCCCCGGCCGAGTGAGGGTTACACATCATAAATTCGATGCCCCACTTTGCAAAGGGACCAACAGTAATGACAGGGTGCAGATGTGCAGGCAGCACGTGCATCTTGCGCTGATAGATTTGGCAATCATGACATTTAAAACAACAACAATGAAATCATCGAAGATAAAGGGCCAGAAATACCCAGCACGAAGAATATTTTGTGCAGTGGCACAACCAGAGATGTGACCGCTACAGGCACCACTGTGACAATCATTTAGAACTTTCTCAGCCTCCTCAAGGGTCAAACACTGATGGAGAATGGAATCTACTCCGACATAGTAGAGTGTATCTCCGAATATATGATAAGGTTGCGACTGATGACGGATGTGTCGGCGAGCATCCTTCGTCAACTCAGATATAAAAGTAGAAGTCTAAAGATATACGATGATATCACCATACCAAGGATAGATGGTGGAGATCAAAAAAAGCGTATCGTCTGGAATGTGTTCTTCAGAACCAGATGAAGCGGAATCAGAGGGAAGGGAGAAGATAAAATCAGCAAAGACAAGTGATTTCTTAGACTTGGCTATAGTAAACACCAAATCAAACTCTTGGAGGATGACAATCCACTTTGAGTACTTCCCCCCAGCAATTGTCGAGACAATATATAGGTCATGGGGTTGCATTCTGAAATCACAATCACAGTACGCAATAAAATATAATGACGAAAACATTGAACTGCTTGAACCACAGCTAACGCTAACTTCTTGATAGGAGCATAGCACGTTTCGGTATCGAGAAGGTTACAAGAGAGGTAATAGATAACATGCTCGTCACCATCATCATCGTCTTGAACCAAAACCATGGCAATTGTGCTGAAAGTGGCAGCTAAATAGAGGGAAAAATCACGATGATAGTTTGGAGGGTGTAATAGAGGAGCGTTGACAAGCAATGTCTTCAATGTCTCGAAATAATTCTGAGCAATCTCATCCCAGAGGAACGGGACACCCTGCTTTAATAATCACATAAATCCTTTATCCACTTTGACATAGTTAGGGATAAAACAACGTAAAAAATTAGCCTTAACCTGCAGACTTTGCAGCTGATGTAGTGAAGATGGAGAGGGGAGATTAATAATAGCCTCTACTTTAAGTGGATCAAGGAAAATCCCATCTTTGGACACGATAAACCCTAAGAGTCTATCGGAATCAACATAGAAGACCCATTTGTGCGGATTGAGGCAGATATTGTAGTGTTGACAACGAAGAAAGATCTGACGAAGATGGTCAGGATGGTCCTTACGCTTAGCTGAATGAGCTAGAAGGTCATCCAGATAAGGCTGAACGATGCACTTAATATCGTGAAAAGAATATGACATCGCTCGCTGAAAAGTGGCCCCAACATTCTTCAAGCCAAAAGGAAGCTTCTTATATGCGAAAGTACCCCAAGGACAGATAAAAGCGGTCTTATTTTGATCATTCAGGAGAATTTTAATCTAGTTATAGCCAGAAAATCCATCCATTAGGGAAAATATCTCACTCCTAGCACAGTCATCAATGATCTGATCAATAAAGGGAGTAGGATAATTATCCTTGGGACAGGCCCGATTGATCTCACGATAATCAACACACACTCGAATGGTACCCTATTTTTTTATCTACAGGGACAATGTTGGACACCCGTTCTGTCATGTGAATCAGGTAGTTGAAACCAACATTGAGAATTTTTTCAACTTCACGTTTAATGGTGACAACATTACGAGGGTGCACAGGATGAAGGCGCTGACAAACAGGCTTCGAACCAGGGTAGTTAGGAATCTCGTGCACCACGATACTGGGATCAATGCCAGGCATTTCTTTGTATCACCATGCAAAGACGTCATGAAACTCACAGAAAAGGCTAGTATAAACCTGAACTTCATACGAAGAACAGGTAACCCCGAGATGGATGTTCTTGATAATTCATGGTTTTACAGAAATGTCAATAGGCATCATTTGCGTAATGATACTTAGATTATCCTTCGTATAAACTTCATGTGTTAGAATAGGCGATTGAAGCGGAGGAGAATGAACCTGAGACGCAAACCTCTCAAGACATGTAGACATGGCCCCGAGACCAGGCATGAACAAGGAAAAATGATGACCATCATCCCACGTTAAATCCTCGAGAGACATAGTTTCCACGATGGCTTCATCGGAAGGAAATATCTCTCACAAGGGATCAGGTGAATCTGAATTGCCGAGCCAAGGGCATTGAGAATAAGCGTCGAGAGACATACTCAAAGGAGCATGATAAAAAAGCAGAGGATTTGAAGCCACAAGAAGTTCAAAATAATCAATCTCAATCAGACTTAAAGGCATTGAATCTCCAAAAGAATCGACCTGTTCAGGTGAAGGTTTGATCCATGGGTTATCATACCAAGAGATCATATTGATCTGAACATTTTTGGGTGGAGGAAGAGGAAAAATACCCATGAGGGCAGGATCTTTGAAGAGACCTGGCCCAATTCTCTCGTAGGGAGTAGGAATATTATCCACATATGGAACATTGTTCTCGGAAGAAGAAGTGAAGAAGGAAAATTGATCAACAGTAACAATATTTCCTTTGTGCGGGAATTTCAGGACACAAAAGAGAGTGGATGGAATGCACAGCATGGCATGAGTCCAATTGCGACCAAGGAGAAGATTGTAATTGAGCTTGGAATCAAATACTTCTACCTCGACATTGACTGTCTTCCCTTTCAAGATAATCGGTAAACTAGCGAGAACTCCCAAAGGTTTTGATTCTCTTCCATCAAATGCTTCCAGGGCATTTGATGATGAATTCAAGGCTAGAGAACCAATGGCTTTCCAGAAAGAAGATGACATGATGCATGTAGACGCACCTTCGTCCACAACCGCTCGATGAATATCGATACCATTAATGACAACTTGAATAATGAGTGCAATTTGGTGCAAGAGTCATGGAACGAAATTCTCTAAATCGAAAGAAAGAAGGCTAGTGTCAGCAAGATCAACCCCACCAATCGTAGAAAATAAAGCTTTCCGTTGAGACGAACAACTCTGAAGTACTTCTAGAGTAGACATGGCAGATGGCACCTGAGCCAAATCCTCAACAATACTGTAATGTTGAGTGGCATGGGCGTTTGGATTATAATAATACTTGTGGAGTACACCTTTGGAAGGTGGTCATACAATGGGATCAGTACTGGGCCTTTCAATTTGAAGAGGGCCAGAAGCAGGTGGAGGAGAAGGACCATAGACGATCTCTTTCCCCGCTACCTGACGCGATTCAGTATAATCTTTCGATTGAGTAGCAATAGAAATGGATGTAGAACCATTCATCATGAACACTTGAGAGCCAAATGGGGTAGAGGACTGAGGTTTCTCTACCATCTGGGTCTGTTGAGATGGAAAAGGTTCTTTAAGAACAACTGTAGTTCCCTGAGTGCCTTTGAGCAATCTACTAACTTCGGTCCGTCGAGGAAAATCCTTGGTGTAGTGCTCTTCATCACAAATCAAACAAGGGTACTTCGGCTTTCACTGTGAACCATCATTAGCACGAGATTTGGACAAATCTGGTTTCGGGGTATTGACTTTGGCCTTACCTTTACCTTTCTTTTTCCCCTTGGAAGTTTTGTCTGCTAGATTGGCCTGAATGGCATTGACTTCTAAGGTTTTACTAGGATTCGGAGTGAGCTGAGAAGTAACATCATTGGAAGGATTAGACTTTTTCTTCCCAGGATTTGAAGGAGAAGACTTTTGAGAAGTTTGAGACACAGAACCAATAATACCATCAATGGATGGGGTCGCTGGTGTTTTAGAAGTTCCAGGTCGTGGGGCATCAGGAAAAATATCATACAACATGCCAGACTAAGATTACACAAGATCAAGGTACTGGGCACGAGCAATGACCTGTTCCTTGGTTACACATGCCCCCATAGCAATGCCGTTCGCAATCTGATTGACAAAGGAGGTAGTGAACCAATCAGTTAGAATCCGATCAGGGATATCAAACTTGATCAAACAACGACGACGTCTCCATTCATGAATATGATTCGAGATATGATTAGCTCGGTCCTGTTTCAAGGATGTGAGGAGGTGTGTCCTGGTCTCATAACGAACCGGTAACTGAAAATGTGTAAGGAATTCCATGGCGAGAGAGTTGAAATCTTGAAATATGCCACAAGATAGCTCAATGTACCACTTTGCAGCGACACCAGTAAGAGTCTGCTGGAAAATATGAAGTCGAATGGAATCGTCAACCCAAAAGTTAGAGGAACACCACAAGTGGTAAGTCATAACATGCGCTTGGGGGTCTTCTCCGAACTTGCCCTCAAACTTAGGATAATCACCAGGAATCTTAGTCAGAATTGGAGGCCAATATGGGTTATGAAGAATTGGATCGTTCATTAACTTTGACATATCAGCCAGTTCCAACATAGCGAGAAATGGTAATTGAGGATTAAAAGGCATTGGAGATCTCTGATAAGGACCCATGTTAACATTCCACCCAACCTGCGAGAAATTCTGCCCCCATATGTTTTGTCCCATAGGATTCTGACCATAGGGGTTATAAGCCTGATAATTTTGCTGATACTGGGGTTGAGGACCAGGATATTGATTCTGAGCATACCATTAAGGTCCTTGCTGAGCAACATAAGGATTTTGTTGCGAAATTTAAGCATGGCCTTGAGGTTGATTATATACCAACTAAGATGGATTTTGAGGGTAAAAAGTGAAACCTTGAGGCACACTATATATCGGTTGATATTAACCTTGTGGGTAATAAGCACCTTAGGGTTGAGCAGGTGGACCCTGCTGAGCAGGTTGAGCGGGCTGATGAACAGGTGGACCCTGCTGAGTCGGATAAACAGGTTGAACCGACTACGGAGCAGGTTGAACAGGTTGTGGAGCAGGTTGAAATGGCTGCTGAGCTGGTTGAGTAGGCTACCCCTACAGAATAGGTTGGCCTGGATAATGAAGACCATCGGGTTTCCCTCGCCGAACAGGTTGGCCCGATGGAAGAGATGGACCAGGTTGTCCCTAATGATCAGGTTGACCCGGAGCAGGACCGTAGGGTTGTCCTTGTTGCACAAATTTTTTTCCATACTATATGTACGGTTGCTTCTGTTGTACAATAGGTTGTCCCTGTGGCCTGTCGGAAACATACGATGTTCCTGGTTGAAACTAACTTGAAGGACCGGAGGGTTGTCCATGTTGGACTGAAGGTTGTCTCTGAGGACCAAAGGTTTTTCCCTGCTGAGCCAAAGGTTGTCCCTGTAAGGGTTATCCTTGTAAGCCCGAGGGTTGTCCTTGTAACAAAGGTCCTAGATAAGTGAAGGTCTGATAAGGATCAACAAGAAACGAATAGATAGGGTTACTGACAACATCATAGTGATGGGGAAGATTGAAAAGCACTTGGGTGGCTAGAAAGCCTGAGAGTTTTGTTTCTGAACAACCAACAAATACTCTTCAAGAGTGAGGCCACCAGAAATCATAGGGACAGTTGAGGTCATACTAGAAGTAGACAGGGTTGTAGGAGATTGAGCATCCGGAGAAGGAGCATAACGTCGGTGAATTTCCAACATGTGCTCATCAAATGCACAGGAAAAAACCATAGGCATAGTTGTAGCCGCACTAGATGGTGCAGTCTTTGGAGCGCAAGCTTGTGATCTGCTCGGACCCTGATTGATAGGCCACGTAGGATTAATTATGATAGACCTACGAGCATGAAAAGACTCTGACGAATATGTTGTAACAAACGGCATAGACGAAGCTTGATGCAGGAGCATCCTTCTTAATTATCATTTTGTATTTGGGTGATTTAGGGGGTGATGTTTTTTTAATTATTTTATAAATCATGCACATTTTAAATAAATTGAGAAAAAAATTTGAGTGTGAGATTTATTGTAAATATTCTCTTAATCAATTGAGAATATGAATGGTTTTGGGTTGGATAGATATTTTAGGGATTAAGAACTCCTTAAATGGAACTTACTTGATTCAAAGAAGGGATAAAGCTATTTTAGAATTTGGTTGAGTTATTGGTGGAGGAAATCATGGATTGAAATTAATCCACAATTATGTATAAATATGAGGCTTGTGTGAGGATGAAAGACAGAGATATATAGAGAGAAATGGTGTGAGAGTTTATGTAAAGGGGCGAGAGTCGAGAGGCCCACAAATTTAATATTCAGCAAAGAAGGGTTTGAATTTGAAATTTCTTGTTGTATTTATGCAAGTATTTGGTTGTGTTCGCTCTCTGTTCAAATATATTATTTAACCTCTGCTACACAATGTATATACTAAATTGTACCATCGAGTCGCAGGGTTGAACTTCTTCACCGCAATGTATGTGAATTTATAAATGGTGGCCAATTTGAGAGTTATTCAAGTGTTATTTAACATGCAAACATTGATAGAGTATATTTTGTGCATGTATTCTAATTTGTTGTAGATCCTTTGCATCATTTTGGTATCAGAGCCCAAAGATCTAATTAATCCGTGCAATCGCGGATGTGAGATGAGTGCAATTGGAATTGAATCTGATCGAAGAAATCGATCTCAGTAAACCACGGATGGATGCTGCTCTAGTTTAAAATCTCAGTATATGAGTTGGACGTACGGCTGAGTGCAGTGTTTGTAATTGTACGTGGACTATTTTGGAAGTAAATGCTAGGGTTGAGACTGAACGAGGATGCATTGGAGGTAGCATGAAGCATAGGTGAAATCCGATGCAAAGGAGAACGTAAGTGATGGGGTAGGCCTGACGCAAAGGCGAGAGATGGAGACCGCTGGAAATGTTAAATGGTAAGTGATTTCAAATTGCCGGAGCCAGTGTAAGTGAAGATCCATGCCTGGTGAGGTGCGATCAGAGGTCTTAGAGTGTTGGTTTATGCTAAGTAGAGGCGACTATGAATTGGTTCTATTCACGGTCGTGAACATTGATGAATTTATTTTGTTCTTGTGCAAGAGTCGTCGTGAACATTGAGATGGTAAATTGGTGGAATATTTTAGAATGCTGAGTAGAGGTAGGCTATTTTTGGAGCATTGTTGGGCATGAAATGAGTGCGATATAGCTTTTGGGAAAATAATTCTATGCAAAACTTGAAAGAAAATGTGATGGAATGAATTTGGGCTTGCAATGAATTTGAAGGAGTTCACGTTGGATTAACAATAGTAGATTCTCTGGTGCATTTCATAGAAAGGTTGAAACTCATAGGCTGAGTGGTGAATCTGGAAGATCTTCATCTGAGTGCTGCTGAAAAGAAGCTTATTCATGCTTACAATGAAAAACCAGTTCTTTCACGTCCTCAGCACAATTTTTTTTTTCAAGGGTTCAAATTATTTTGGGATTGATTTGGACGTACATCGTTTTAGTTATATTGCAAGAAAGGAGATTGAATCATTTTGGGATCGATTGAAATTCTGCACCTTGGATATTTGTCTGACAATTTAGGGGGACCAACCTGAAGAATTTCTAGAACAAGTTCTCTGTTGCCTAACATTGAACAAGATTGATGTTACAAATTATAAGAAATTACTTACCACCTTACCTCATGTTAAAGTACGAGGAAAGGACGGATTCCAATGTTTTATAATACGTCCAGATGTCTTCATTAAGAGCAGAAATTTGCTCATGTTTGAGAGACTTGATAGCGAAATCTGTTAGCCTGAAGATAATGTACCATGTGAAGAGAATCCGTCTCGTGGAGTTGTTGATCCATTGCAATACCGATTCGTTGAGCCACCGTGAAGTAGTCTTAAGCAATAGCATGGAGCTGAACTATGTTGGGTGAATCAAAGAGTGTGGAACGTAAAACTATTATGGGTGGAGAGGTATGCATACAAAAAAACCAAGTTTGCATTATTTTAATTTATGAGAGAGACGTAGTGGGAAATTTTACATGATAATTTTGTTAAAAGAGTTGAGAATTAATGAGAAAGGATTTACATGAGATTTTGTAAAGTGTGAAAATTACTTATGTTGTGTATTGGTAAAGGGTGATTTCAAAAATCTTTTTTTGAAAAGTAAAAAAGAAAAAGAAAAGGTGGGCTATTTATTTTTGAAATTTGAATGGAGAGATAAGATGTTTTGTGGAGTAATAAGGTAATTTTTCACGAAAGTGTAAATTTCTGGAAAGATAAGGTGTAAGGTAATTAGTAATAGTGGAAGTAAATAGTAAAAGTAAACGGGTTGTATTAAAGGTGAAAATAAATGGTAAAGGTAAATTGATATTGTAAAACATGGCGGAGGACAAATGGTGCCGTTTTGAATAAGTGATATATGGTTTTAGAAAACCATGTGTGGATGTGTGGGTTTGAGAATGCATAGCTTCATAATGTAATTTTACCTTTTTAATTATGTGTTTCGAATAGGAGAGAGATTAAGTGCTCCTTAAATTATATTTTATTGGAGGTCCTTTGAAGTGGATTTTTATGGTCTAAGAAGTGGGATAATTAATGTACTAGTGTTAAAGTTGAAGTAAAGAGTTGTATATCATGAAGTAAAAGGGGTCTAGTACATTATTATTGAGGTCAACCTCAATTGTTTTTTTGAGAAGATTTATTTGAAAATTGAAGAAATTGGTCAATCAAGTGAGTTTTTCAAGACAATTAAAGTCCTTTCACAAGTTGAGCGTTTTTTTTAATGAAGGGTTGATGTCAAGTCTGGAGTCTTAAACCAAGTCAAAGGTTTGAATGTAATTGAGTGCATGATCGGCAAAGCCAACAGCCAAAGAGTTTGGTCATTGTAATGCAAGAAATATTGCATTTGTTGTTTGAAGCAAAGAGAAGCAAGAGAGTTTTCCAGAAGATGATTCCAAGACAGAGAACCAAAAGATACCAAGCACAAGAAGAGAGCTTGCATTGTTGGATGGAAAGTATGAAGGCTTGTTGAAAAGGGGATTGAATGAAATCCATAAGTGAACAGATGAAGTTCGCAAAGGAGGGGAAGATGACTGTTGATAGTCATTTCAGAGGTTCTTAGGAAGACCACAACAGAAGAAAGAAGAAGAAATATGCCAAGGAAAATGGCATATGGAAGTAGTTGACTGATAAATAATATGAGAGGGAGAAGGCTGATATAACAATCCATCTTGAGTTATTGATGGAATTGTTGCAGAGAAATACAAAGGACCAGAGACATGGTTGGACCATGAGAAAGAAAGTGAAATGGTAGAGACTACAAGCAAAGAGGAATCAACAGGTAAATGTGCAGTTAACGGAAGAGCTGAGAAAGCTTGAGCAAATGGTGAGTGTGCAATTGAGATGTGAAGAACTCAGAGAAGCTGAGTTGGAAATGGAAGTTTCCATTTGTGGACCAGAACAGGGTGAAATTCTGGGTGAAGAGGATAATGATAAAGATCTCATGGACTATTGGAATAGTTCATAACAATTTGAGGATATGTTGGCAAGGGAAGCAAATGAGGCTATGAAGCCTTGTATTTTTAAATCTCATAGTTTGTGTATGTTTGCAAGATGTGTAGGAGATGATGGACAGTCTGGTGAAACTGTCACAAATATGAATGAAGCCTTTGAGGTGAAGTATGATTGAGAATTCCTTTTAGAGGAGGAAGGTACTAATTTATTGCAGCAGAAAGAATTCATAGATGAATTCCTGTTTGGTGTAAGACAGCCAGTTGAAGCTGTTATGGAGCAGAAGCATAAGGAAAATGTCGTAGTGAGATTCCAAGGAGGTAAAAAAATGAATTTGTTTAATGAAATTTATGAAAGAATTTTTCAATGTGATAATATAGAAAACATGCTAACTCAAGAGGATGGCCAGAATAAGAATGAAATTGAGAATGAAGGTTGTGATGAAATGCCGGAAAGATTTCACATGGAAATAGAGTTCTTGGAAAAATGGCTCAAGAAACCTGAAGGAGAAATGAAGCTTGCAGAACCTGATATAGAAGAGATTGCAATTACCGTACATGATAAGGATGAAATGTTTCTAAATTTTATAGATTTAAGTGAATGTTTTAACCCTTCAAATAATAATGTGGTTGTAGGTACAGAAGGAAACATTAATAAATATGATGTTGAAATCAGAGAAATTGAGCAGAAAGTATTTGAAGATGGGATGAAAGATCAGGAGCAGCAAGGAAGTTATGTCCTTAGAGGCATAAAGGAAACATCAGTATTAATCCAGTAAGATAAAGATGAAAGCAGCCAGCAATTCAAAAGAGGATTTACTAAAATCCAGAAGGACTATGATGGGATATTGGTGCTTGTAGCATCAAAAGAGGCTGAAAGGTCTTGTATTTTTAAAACTAATAGTTTGTTGATGAATGCAGGTACAACACTGGATGAGAAATTTGTTACTATAGGAGAAATCAATGACTATAGTTGTGATCAAGGAGAAGTTATTGATTATTCTTCATTTCAGGAACTTGATTTTTCAACATAGTTGAAGATGGAAGCATCAAACAAAGAGGAATTACTCCGAGGAATCAGCGAAAGTAATTTTTATAGAGACCGATGGAATTCGATTGACAGAATGAGTAATGATGCTGATGTAAAGCCAGTTCGAGATTCTTTCAAAGCAGGGAGACTAGAAGCATGGGTATCAGCATTTCTACACAAGTCTATATTTCCCGAAATAAAGATGGTGTGGTATGGAAAACCGAGAGTTACATTCAATAGTGTTCTAAAAATACTATTCTGGGAATTTTGTGCAAAATTGCAAAATGGAGTTGATACTTTAAAATACCAGCGGCAAAACAGAGTTTGGAATCCTGGAGGTACCAATTCATTTAGATTTGTGGTTGTCGTATTATTACAGAAAAGTGACAGACCTCATAGACAGGAGGCTATGGAAACTTCTCTACATGGGGAGTCTGATGCAGGAACATCCTGCTTAATTGTCATTTTGTATTTGGGTGATTTAGGGGGTGATGTTTTTTTTAATTATTTTATAAATTATGCACATTTTAAATAAATTGAGAAAAAATCTGAGTGTGAGATTTATTGTAAATATTCTCTTAATTAATTGAGAATAAGAATGGTGTTGGGTTGGATAGATATTTTAGGGATTAATAACTCCTTAAATGGAACTTAGTTGAGTCAAAGAAGGGAAAAAAAATATTTTAGAATTTGGTTGAGTTATTGGTGGAGGAAATCATGGATTGAAATTAATCCACAATTATGTATAAATATGAGGTTTGTGTGACGATGAAAGATAGAGAGATATAGAGAGAAATGGTGTGAGAGTTTATGTAAAGGGGCGAGAGTCGAGAGGCCCACAAATGTAATATTCGGAAAAGAAGGGTTTGTATCTGAAATTTCTTGTTGTATTTATGCAATTATTTTGGTTGTGTTTGCTCTATGTTCAAATATATTATTTAACCTCTGCTACACAATGTATATATTAAATTGTACCATCGAGTCGTAGGGTTGAACTTCTTGACCGCAATGTATGTTGCTTTATAAATGGTGGCCAATTTGAGATTTATTCAAGTGTTATTTAACATGCAAACATTGGTAGTGCCTATTTTGCGTGTGTATTCTAATTTTTTGCATATCCTCTGCATCAAATCTACATAGACGGTAGGTCGGACTGGGACAGTTGTAACAATAACCAACAAACTCAGTGTCGAAGGTGACAGTCCCAACGAAGGGAGGACCAAACTCCTAGGGGGAGTTGATGTAATGGATTGTGATATGGATGCAACACCAGACATAATCTGACTCAAAGTATGATAACTGGGTGGAAGTGACACCAATTGAGGAGAAGATTGAACAGAAACATGCGAGAGATCTTTAGGGAAAAGTTGATATTCTCCTGTATAAACAGGAATTCCTTCACTGTCAATAGGACTCAAAGAATCCATATCTAATGAAGTCATAACATCGTAAAAAATATGACGAGGACTAGGGGGTATGGCCGTAGCTACAAATGGTGATCTCAAAGTAAGAGGAGGGAATTCTTCCTTTCCCCAAAACCAGACCACGCACCTAGAGGAGGCCAATTTAAATCAACTGGCTCTTCAAGAGGAGATCAAGTAGCGAGAGGTAAAAAAATCGAGAGAATAGACTGAAAAAAATCAGCAGACCTAGTGGACTGAGGGGTTTCATAATAAATGTTAGGAAAGGAACTACCACTAGGAGGCAGTGAAGAAGACAACGAAATTGGTGGTTCCACCACCATGACCGTATTTCAAAACAGAAAAGGAAAAATAGATAGCCCAAAAGAAGGCTTCAAGACCAAGGCCTAAGGAAAAAACAAAAAAAATCCAAGTAAAAAACTCTTAATGGGCATGTAATCATGGGTAATTAATTTTATGACATTGAATTTGAACTTTGTTGTTTCATGTTTTAAGAGTCGAGAAACAGACAAAAGATGACTCTAGTCACTTTCAATTTTAAACAAGCATGAAAGGAGAAGTGCTCGATGATCTCTTCTCTTTTTAAAGAGTCATGAAAAGATCGAAATGACTACTCTAGTAATCTAAGAAAGAAGGTGTACCAAGTTTCTGTGAACTTCCATATACACCTTGGTGATAAAATGAAAGAGAAATGACCAAGGACTTTCCATACGTGTAGGTAGTCTCCCCGAATGCTGTGTTTGGTGTATCACGGTTACAGGGCAGCAGACTCAGCTTCCTATGGATAAAGGATTTGAACCTATAAGGGTCTCCTTTCATATACTCGACGATACGGGGAGCACAAGTCCGTACTAGCACTGTCTAAAGCCAAAAGGCGAATGATAGCTACTAGGTTTTAAGACGCCAGAACACGTCTCTAGCCTAGACCACTAAAATATTTGCGTTAGGTTCTAATGTTTCCTTAGGTTAATTCAATTGATTTTATAGTTGTTCTTGAATTATGTTTCAATTTCAAGGCCCTACAGAATGTCGATCTCAAATTTCCTAAATGCAAACTATATGCAAATGAACACCATTTTCCATTCAATGAACGCTAATTAAGAGAAGGATAGAGATCTAATTCAATCAAACAAAGAAATCCACTAATGCATCTAATTCAATCAAACAAAAAATGAAAAATCCTTTCCTAGTTGATCAAACACTAGTTATGCAAAAGAAATTTTCTTTTTTCATGCAAACGAAAGAATGCAATTTTTTTATTTTTTTCAATGAAATGAAGCACACAATGCACTAATTACACGAAAAAACAAAACAAGCACTAGTTCGAGGATTGCGAATGTAAAGAGCTAATCTGAATAATTCAAAGAAAGTAATGGCAAACTCTTCCAATCAAAGAAAAAGGCTTTGAAATGATCCAAGCAAGTAATGTGATCTATGCTTGGAGCAGTAAGAAGAACAATCAAACGAAATCTGAAATGATCATTCAACCAAAAAAAATGATCAAATGATCAAAAAGAACTAAACGCAATTGATCAAGAGATGGGACTTACAAAAACCAAAAGACTCAACTTCCAATCAGAAGGCTTAGTGAGCTAAGACGCTATTGAAGCCCCGAAAATCGGATCTACAACAAGGGGGATACCCACCCGGTCTGGACCTTGGTTAGCAGCTCCTTTTCCGTTTGGTGTAGTGGGTCTGACTGGGGATAATGGGACCAGTTTCCCAATTTGTGTGTGTGTGTGTGTTGAGAATAGATATTTCCTTTCTAAAAAGGTTCCTAAGTGAAATTATTTTATTCTATTTCTAATCTAATCATATGCAAATTGTATTCTAATTAAAACATAAATATCTAATTCTAAACTAAACCCGGGATAAAATCTTATTTATGCGATCTAAAATAATTTCAAATAACAACTGATAATAAAGATTATTCAACTGCTATAAGAAAATAATTCAATAAAGATAAACCACTTCATATAAAAAGTTAGATGAAACAGTTGTGGAAAACATATCGCATAATAAGCTATTCATACATTAAGCATAAACAAATAGTCACCACCGTACAAAAGTGCCGAATGATAACTGAAGCATTCAAGCATCAATATATAAATAACTGAACATAAATATCACTTTTAACACAGAAGTAGAATAGTTAAGAGATAAAAGTACCATTTATAACTGATTCTACTCATGAGCTAGAAGCAATAATGATTTATATCTTCTAAATCCAACATCTACTAAGAGTACAGAAATGCAACATTAGTAGCAGATATTAGACACAGATATCAATAAATCTCATTCCATTCATTCATCAAAACCTCCTCTGAGGGTGCAGAAGTGCATGTTCTGAGGATAAGTTTTTGACAAATTTCTGGACCCTTCTCTAAATTCATGAGAAGGGTTTAAATACTACTAACTAAATCTAATTATAGTTTATTACAAAAATTTAGGATTCGGTTTAAATGACCGTCATTTTTCTAGGCAAAAATAAAGTAAAACTAACACTAAATCTAAAACTAAAAACTATTAACTAACTACTTATGAATTTGGTCTTTGAATTTGCAAGCATCCAACATTGATTTGAGAAGAGGGGGCTGGTCGACTTAAAATTTTAATTGTCCCGAAAAGACGGAATCAGCAAGTGTGGGCGCAATCTTCTCAGCAGAATTAATGATGCAATTAAGAGCACTGCATTGATTGTGTGGTTTTACTAGACACGTCCAATAAGAATCCCAATTTAATTTTGTCAATCCTTGAATTGATTTTGCCTTCTCTTCCGCTTTCTATTTCCACTCTGTTTACAATTGATGTGCTTGTGGTAGGTATCCCGGAATGGTTTCTGAAATTAAATTAACCTGGTGCAAATTCTCATTTACACAATCAGTAATGTGGCTTGCTGCTGTAGCTGCTTCCTCTGCTGCTTTTTCTGCCTCTCTGATCTATGCATCCCATTTATTGAAGAGCATCTCTTTATAGCTGTCATTGATAATTGGTGCTCTTACTCTTTTTCCTTCCTCTGTCTTCTGTCATGCCAAATAATCAGTAACTCTTTCATTAGTTAAATCATAATCATGTCGTAATTCTATGACATGATTAGTGATTTTATCACTTTCTTGACAAAAAGAGTTCCACTGTGAAATCTTTTGGCATAATATATCTTGTTGTTGCAGCAGTTGATTATTCAAAGAAATAGACTCAAAGATAAACTCTGTAATCTTGGGGTCGTCTTTATGCGTTTCTTGCATCATCTGTATTTGTTTTTCTTTTTCGGCCAAGCTTTTCTGATACCCAATCTTCATTTGTTGAAACTCTTGTTGTAACTTTTCAAATCGTATCTGTGCTTCACTGTTGGCATGTGCTTGTTGCAATTGTTGTTGCAGAACTTGTATTTGATCCTCTTTTTCATTTAATAACAACCTTACCTCAAATGCTTTTTCAACCTTAGCTCATGTAATCTAAGATAACTTAGTAAGATTTTCAATGGGATCTGTAGTAGGATCTTTACATAAAACATCCAATTGTTCTGCATCAGTAGAGAGCGCACTTTCTAATTTTCTCTTATTTCTTTGCTTCCTTACTACTGCTTTATGTTGCGGGCTGTAGAATATATCCAGAGGAAGAATTTCCTCTATTCTAAGTACAAGCTCGGCAGAGGGAGTAATGGGTATATGTTCTTTTTCTGTGACATTGCCACTTATTTCTGTAACCAAACCTTTTGCTGTTTGTACAGGAGTTTGTATGTTCTGTCATTCAACATTAATCAAGTCATTAAATGATTCCCATTCTTTATCTAACTGAGTGTTGATGGATGGTTGCTGTACATTAAGAGGTGGAAGATTCAACTGTGGAGTAGTTGAAGTCTGTTGTTGTGAGAGCTCTTTTGATTGAGTTGTATCCTTGACTGAGCCTTCACTTTTATCCTGATAAGATTTTTTAGAATGTTCAGAAATTTCTTTGTCAGACTTTGACTTAGATCTCTCTGAATCTGAGCTGCCACTGAGACTGACACAAGGAGTTGGTTCCCTTGCGGGTTCCAAACGCAGGTTATCCAAAGAAATAGTAGTCAATCTTCTTTCTCTGTATATTTTAAACTCTTGAAATTCTTCTGGGGAAAACCACGCTTGAGCTAAATTCAAAATGTCTTTAAATGAACATTTTTCTTGAAACATATCATCAAAAAGATCTTCTTCTCCAGAGAATACTCTTACTTTGACAACAGTGGTGAAATCCTTGACAATACCATATGGATCAAATAGCCTTCTCGAAAACTTAAACAATTTTAAACATGTAACATTGCTTACTTCCTTAAACGCGTGACCAACATCAAATAATGAAAATTCTCCGCAGGATACAGGAAATTGGGGCCAAATGGCTTTCTTTTTATGCTTTAATTCTTTTGTTAAACCTCCCTCTCCAAAGGTTTGATATGCAATTTCCCGAGCAATAAGTTTGTCCGGAACATACAAGGGTAGAACATGGGGAGAAGAAAAGCTTCCAAAAAACCTCACATAAGTAAATAACTCTTCTCCAAAGCATCTTGCGACAGGGAGAATGTCTACTTCTGCTTCTGGGGAAAACCTTGGAGCATCCTTATTATACAACACTCTGTACAGAGGCAACATTATACCATGGAAAATTTTATAAAAATGAGGAATGAATTTTGATTCCCACAACTCTTTGTGATAGACATGAATGGGCAAGGGATCCTGAATTGTCCATTGCCACCCCATTAAAGGGAACTTAGAAAAAAAGCAGATTGAATCCATAACATAGGCAGATAGATAAAAAGGAGGATAAATCCTCTGAGACACAGTCCGTTTAGACGGGTAATTAAAAATAGCCGTCGCTAAGTTATCAGAAAATATTTTAGCTTAGTCTACAATGGTAGCGTTAACAGCAACATTCAATAAGGGAAGCCATTCAGGCAAAAACTTATTAATGTCAAGCTTTCCAAAAAGCCTGCATAACATAACAGCAGCAAAACAATATGGAGAGGTGAGTGAACCGGCACTGTACATACCGTGTTTATCTTTCTTCAGTGGTTCATCTCTTTTGGTCCATTCTTTAGTGCATTCCGCTAAGTTTGCATTTTCCTTAACAAATTTCTCCATAAATTGTTTGTTGTAAGTTTCCTGAGGCTCCGACAAGTGATACATAAGCCTCAAATCTTCTGGAGTAAATGACCCGATGAGCTCTTGATCTGGAGTTTTAAATTTCTTATCCGTAATATTCGTGCTATCTAGCACCCATTTGACCATATCTGTATATGGAAGAATTCTAGGTCTTGCTGCTATCTGGTGCAAAAATGAACAAGCCAACTCTGTAAGAGATGCTTCAGAGGAATTACTTGAACCCACAGTAGCCGCAACCTCCATTACTCTTGGGTTTTCTTCTTCTAGAAAATTAAACATACCTTCCCAGGTGGTGATACCAGCGTATTTGTTGCAAGCAGTGTCTGTGTACAAGGATGCCATCTCTTTAGCTTCAGAACTTGGAGCTTTCTCTTTATTTCCAGAACTCAGAGCTTTCTCTTTATTTCTCATAATGCTCTGAATATTGATTTGTATAGTCTCCTGTTCTTCGTGCCTGCAGTTTTACGAATTAAGTGAGAATAATGATATGAGAAAGGTGACGGGATAGTTTTAAATGCTGAAGGCGTATGAAATATATTATTTAATCGTGAAATAACCTTTCGATAAAAAAAAAAATCCTTTTCCATTAATAATTGTCAATCCGTTCATTAATTTGACATTAAGGCGCATAACGGGTCTCGATTTACAGAAAGATTTTCTTCGTACAACGAGATTCAAGAATATGCGATAGTGCGATCTGCGATTTGCTCTGCAATATCGCAAAATCGCAGTATCGCAAATCGCAGTTTTCATAAATTCAAATCATCGCAAAATCACAACTTTCGTATCATCGCAATATCGCAAATCGCAACTTGTAACATCGTGAAATCGCAATATCACGAAATCGCAATATCGCAAAATATAACTTATGAAAAATATCCGTTAGTATATTTTTGCTGATATGCGAATTGCGATGAATATTCTTCTGCATAGTTTTTGGATCACGTGCGATGGATGTGATATTCAAAGAAAGGTTTTATTCAAATCTATCATAAACTTAAGTTTAGTTTAAAGATTTTCCAAAGAAATTTCTTTAAGTCAATGATAGTAAATTTTATTGAAAATGAAAACAAACACCCATAAATTTTTTGGATTTTTTAGACTAAGAGTCCCCACTTATTTAGTATTATTACTAAAACTAAATAAGAAGGGGGGTTGTTGCTGGCCACAACAATTGGCGATTCACTTGGAAGAACCAGTTATCTCTGCTTTTCTTTTGAATTTTCTAAACTTTTTAAAACATAAAATTTTTCAGAAAATCAAACTTTATTATAAAAATACAAAGTACATTATGCTTCAATCTATGAACGATATTTCATTTCTTCTATGATAAATTTTGACTATTTACTTCCTCAAGCTAGTCTTTGAATCTATATCAATCATTACTTGGTTTAAAAAGATAAAACAAAAATCTTCTCTGTAAATCAGTTTTAAATATGCTCATTTGTCATAGGTAGAGCCACTGCTGCCAGCAAGCGTTTATAGCCTTGACAGGGTTATCTGTTACCCAACAATGATCCTGTGTCCCAGTTAGAGAAATATACAATTTTCAAAGAGGAATCCATATTCACACTTATTGCTGTTATTTTCTTTTTTTATCCTTAAAGAACAATGTCTTGGTTTGATAGCCAATTTATGACAGTGTCATTCACTTGATTTATAACTTTGCTGAAAAAGCTGGCTCGTGATGAGACCCCTTGCCTTTTGATTGCAATAATCTTAAGTCATTTCCCTGTTGTGGTATGCAGTATTGGAAAAGTCAGCAAGCTATAATATCTATGATCATGATAAGTCGGCTCGTGATGAGACCTCTTACTCTTTAAGTTAAAAGTGTATCATTGGATTATTCCCTGAACTTTGTAATTTTCTAGGTGGGGACGAAGTCATTGTTTCCTTAAGATAGCTCTGGACGACAATAATAGAGTTTTTGGAAAAGAAATTTTCCACAGAGAATCTTTGTTTTGTTATTGATACCTTTCATTGGACTAATATAAAACAATATTTCACCAAAAGTGGTTTTTCATCAAAATTTTCAAAGTTGAAATTAATATCATTTCTAGATTAAAAACTTTTAACTGTATCTTTGGATAATAATGATCAATATTCTAAACAAAATTCTATTTATATAAGTGAAGAAATAAAATCTGAAAACAAAGAACTTGTATCTTTTTATGAATTCCAAATGTAACCATTAACAACTGGTTTTATTATGACAAACAAAGAAAACTAATCTACAAAATAGAAGAATGATATCCTATGGAAAATATTTTTTTAGGGATCTATCCATTAACAGGTAAAGATTCTCTTTTCCCTGTTAAATCTTGTAATACAAAAGTTGATGGACCTATGATCTCTGCAATTTGGAAAGGACCAAGCCACATTCGTTGAAATTTTGTATGTTTTCCTTTTTCCTCATGAGCCTTGTCCCATTTTAGAACTAAATATCCTATCTGACATTTCCTTGCATAATTGTGTGAATCTTTGAATAAAGTGGGCCAGTAATATCCTTCATGGAGGATCTTATGTGCAGTAGCATCTCCAGCATAATGTCCACTTGCTGGCCCATCATGAAGTTCCTACAAGAATTTTTCAGCTTCAGATTTCTCTAGACATCTAAGAAGAACAGAATCATAATTCATTCTAAAAAGAACATCATTTACAAGCTGATATTGTTTAGCCTTCAACCTTAGAGCTCTTTTCTTGGTGTGATCGAGGTTTGGAGGAGCATATCCATTCTTAAGATAAAATATGATATTAGCATATAATGATTCAACATCGTTTAGGATTACCTCATATGTTTGTATTTCTTCAGATGGTTTTTCAGAAATAAGCGATGCTCCAGCTAGTATTTTGTAAAAACCTTGACCTCTTACAATACTTGCCGGTTTGATTTCTACATCATATTCTTGTAAAGTAGTAACCCAATTGGCTCTTTTCTCACCCACATCTTTTTGAACTAAAATATTTCTAACCGCTGGAAACAGTACTATGATTTTTGTATGGGTTTTAAGTAGAAAGGGTCTGAAATATTTAATTGCTTTGAAAACAACATAAGCTTGTTTCTCCACATCTGAATAATTCAATTCAGCTCCCTGTAAATTCGAACTAAAAAAGGCAATTGGAGCTTCTGCTTTGTCTTGATTTGCTTGAGTGAGAATCGCAGCATAAGATTTATCAGAGGCAAATGTATACAAAATAAAAGGATTGGAAAAATTTGGAGTTGCTAAAGATGGAGCATTAATAATTGCTTGTTTGATTAGATTGAATGCCTCATATTCGTCTTTGCCCCATTTGAAGTTTGAATTCTTTTTAATCATTGCTTGCAAGGGTGATACAATTCTTGAAAAATATGGCACAAATATTTTTACAAATTTAATCTGACCAAGAAAAGATTGCATAGTTTTTTTGTTGTGAGGTAAAGATATTTAAGAAATTTCCTTGATTCTATCAGGATCAATATGAATTCCAGATTTTGTTACTATGAATCCAAGAAGTTTTCCTTCACTTAATGAAAAAAAAGAGTTTTTCGAATTAAGTGAAATTCCATACCTTTGACAACGTTGGAAGATCTGCTTCAAATCTCTAAGATGATTGCTTCGTTTTTTGGAATATACAGTTATATCATCTAAGTAAATTACCACTGATTTGTTAACTAATCCCTTGAAAGCAATGTCCATGGTTCTCTGAAATGTGGCACCAGCGTTGATCAGACCAAAAGGCATCTTTTGATATGCATAAGCGCCCCATTTGGTTCTGAATGTAGTTTTTAATTGATCATCAGGATGGACTAACACTTGATTATATCCAGAGAAACCATCTAAGAAAGACATTAATTCTGATCCTGCAACTGCCTGTAATATTTGCTCCATGGGAGGCAAAGGAAAATTATCTTTTTGGCAGGCTTTATTAAGATTTCGAAAGTCAATACAAATTATAATGTCTCCGTTCTTTTTTCTAACAGGAACCATATTGGAAACCCATTTAGAATGTCGAACGGGAAAAATAATCTTGGCTTTCAATAACTTGTTAAGTTCAGATTTGATTTGGTTTTCTAGATTTGGATGGATCTTTCTTAACTTTTGTTGGACAGGTTTTTCATCATTGATCATTGGGATAGTATGTTGGATGATAGAAGTGTCATAAGTTTTGAGTTCATCATAGTTCCAAGCAAAGACACTTTTATATTGTTTCAAAAGACGAACATATGCTAACTTTTCTTCAGGAGTTAGGCCAAGGCCTAAGTTGATATTCTGTGGTTTGGCATCAGTTCCTAGATTTAGTAATTAATAATTTAAAGTCGAACTTTGCAATTTTGAATTGGTAGATCTTTTAAATTGATCCTTCAAATCATAAAGGTCTTCTAACTTGACTACTGATTTCAACATAGCATTATTGGTGCTATCTTGGAGCAATTGTTTGTCATGCTGGTCTTCATCAATTATCTGATTGGTGTAAGATCCTTTAGATGTGAGAAAGCTTACAATATCAGGATCATCATTGAAAATCCTCCAATTGGTAACGTTATCAGGAATCGAGGGTCTAAATATTAATTCAATTGAAAATCGATCAGGACTAAAGTCTTCTGCAAGAATGAGCTTGGAAGCTACATTAGCTAGGAGGTCTGAACTAGCATTATGGATTCTGGGAATTGGTGAAATATTAAATGCTATAAAATGTTCAGTCAGATCTTGGACTAAAGATTGATAATGCTTTAAATGACCTGATAAACAATGTATAGTATTGCGTACATGTTTGATTACAATTTCCGAATCTCTGATAACTTGTAGATATTTGATGTCTAATCCGATTGCTTTGTATAGTCCTTGGACTAAAGCTTCGTATTCTGCGGTGTTATTAGTGCAATCGAATTCGAGTCTGCAAGTTAACATAATTTTTTTTCCCTCTGGACTAATCAAAATGCATCCTGCTCCTACTCCTTCATTAGACTTAGAACCATCAAAAAATAATTTCCAAAATAAAGATTTATTTACAGGAGTATCTACAAAATTAATACATTTAGAACTATATGTTTGAGAATAATTTTATATTTGAGATAAACATAATGTTCTAAATTAGGTGAAGTATGAGCATTGAAATTTCCTAAGAAAGAATCAAATGAATAATTGCCAATGATATTACTGTTGTATGCAACTGGTTCATTCTCTCCTTCCAATTCTGTTACTATGTATTTCTAATGGTTTTCTTGTTCAACCTTTATCTGATTTGATTTACCATTGTAAGGAAGCCACATATGCGACCAATCAGTTGTGAAATATCCATGAAGTTTTTCTGACCAATCTCTGCTAAGAATTAAGCCATAAAATTCTGGAATATCTACAACTAAAATATCAATAACTTGGCATACCTTTGGATTCGATGATAGCCTTATGGTAACCTAATTTAATTCGCCAATCACTTCCACTTGCGATCGATCTAACTGAACTATGCGCACAACATATTTTTGTGGTTGAATATTCAAATTTGCACATATTGATTTTGGTAGAATATTAGATGATGCTCCAGAATCCACTAAACAATTATGCAAATTTTTATTGAAAACTTCATAAGTAAGAAGAAATGGAGGAGTATGAGATCTTGACCTTCCTCCAATTAAAGCGATATTTTCTAGATCAACTTTACTGATCGCATTAGCTGGAGGTCTTCCCATCTCATTGGAAGCTTGAGAAATCACAGGATCAGGCAAAGGTTTTTCTGGTACAACATGTAATTCTTTCAAAAGTACCTTTTGTTGGTGTTTTAACTTGCTCAATTCATAAAAAGTGATGTTAGCCCTAGTCTTCTTCATGTCTTCTATGATATTGTATTCCATTTTATCTGGGACAATCAGTGTTCTCGATGGAGTTGATGAATCTGTCTAGACTGGGCTGGTTGGAATTGCTTTAGATGTCGTTTTCTTGGGTGCAAATTTATCTTTATTCAATGAGCTTGTGCTCTTTGACTTAGGAGTAGATTGAGGAGGATCAAGTTGATTTCTACTTCGAGTGCTAACCGGGGATGCTTCTTGATCTTCCTCATCTGGGAGGATGAAATCCCACATACCTTGTACTTCTACAACTTCTTCATCATCAGTAGTTTCTTCAGTAGCAGTTTCCTCTTCTTCTTCTTCTGATTCAACATTAGTGATAGCATTTGGTGGCTTTGAATCAGTTGAAGGGTTTCTTCTAAAAGGCTTGAAAGATTTTTTAGAAGATGTTTCTGCCACCTGTTTCTTGATGTCAACCATTTCGTTAGACATGGTTTTCAAAATTTTTTGCAATCCTTCTAAATCAAATGGATCTTTTGATTGTTTTTTCTTGGGTTCTTCCTTAAAAGTAACTTTCTTGGATTTTCATTCTTCCATTGCATTTTTCTTATCTAATGCAATGATATGTTTTTATACCGCTATTACCTCCTTCATGTTATCTACTAAAGTTGTCTTGTTAGCCCTATCAACGAAGATTGCTATGTTTGATGGTAAAGCAGAAATATACCATTCACTTCGCACTTCTTCGATAGGCTTGGAAGTAGCAGGAATTTTGTTTAACAATTTATTGAAACGTGAATTAAAATCCTTGACAAGTTCTTTTGAGTCAGCTCTAAGATTAGATAGATCATTGATCAATGTCGCTGTAGACCTGTCATCACCAAATTTAGTCAAAAATTGATATTGAAAGATATCCCAAGTAGTGATGGATCCAGATGGTAATGAAAAATACCATGATCCAGCTGCTCCTTGTAGAGTATAAGGGAAAAGTCGGACAACAACATCTTCATTAGTAACTCCATTGAGATTTATGGACAGCATAAATTTTTTTATATGTTCTTCTGCTAGCATGCCTACTTCAGGATTAAACTTAGGCAACCATTTTTTAGGATAGGCTGGTAATTGACTCAAGGGTGCAGGCATTAAGACTGCCCCTGGATTATTCCATGGCATTTGGGCCATCACTAAACTACTAACAGGGGAAAGTGCAGAAGATGATATCTGTGATTGAGAAGATGAGGGTATTACAATTACAAATGATTGAGAAGGTGATGTGGAAGTTCGAGTGGAATGAGGGACAATAGTCTGAAGTGGAGGGGTGGACGGTTAACTTAGTGGTGAAGAGGTTGAGATGGATGATGATGATGAAAGAGTCTCGCTATCAGACCCTTTAGGTGATTTTCTAGCTCTCTTCCTTGTAGGTAGAGGTAACTCAGTTGGCTGAATGCCAAGCTTTTCGCTCTGTAATCTGGTAAGAGGATGGGCAGGATTATATTGCGAAGTTACACTGCCTTGAGATTTTTCAGATCTTTGAGGTGATATTGAGAATCACTGAAGTTTATGAATCAAAGATTCAACTTCAAGAGGTTCAATAGTAAATTCTTCTGAAAATTCAGGGTTTGTAGCAGTGTCTGTTGCTCTTGCGACTTCTGGTTCTAGATTTACAATTTCTGAGTGCGATGGAGAAGTCGGGGGAGATGGTTAGGGTGATTTACTCTCAAAATGGTATTTAGATTTAGATTTACTTGCCATTCACAGTTTAGGCCCTCCTTCTAGTGCCAAATATGTTGAAGCTCCAAAAATCGGGTCTACAACAAGGGGGATACCCACTCGGTCCGGACCTTGGTTAGCAGCTCCTTTTCCGTTTGGTGTAGTGGGTTCGACTGGGGATAATGGGACCAGTTTCCCAATTTGTGTGTGTGTGTTGAGAATATATATTTCCTTTCTAAAAATGTTCCTAAGTGAAATGATTTTATTCTATTTCTAATCTAATCATATGCAAATTGTATTCTAATTAAAACATAAATGTCTAGTTCTAAACTAAACCCGGGATAAAATCTTATTTATGCGATCTAAAATAATTTCAAATAACAATTGATAATAAAGATTATTCAACTGCTATAAGAAAATAATTCAATAAAGATAAACCACTTCATATAAAAATTTAGATGAAACAGTTGTGGAAAACATATCGCGTAATAAGCTATTCATATATTAAGCATAAACAAATAGTCATCACTGTACAAAAGTGCCAAATGATAACTGAAGCATTCAAGCATCAATATATAAATAACTGAACATAAATATCACTTTTAACACAGAAGCAGAAAAATTTAAGAGATAAAAGTACCATTTATAACTGGTTCTACTCATGAGCTAGAAGAAATAATGATTTATATCTTCTAAATCCAACATCTACTAAGAGTACAGAAATGCAACATTAGTAGTAGATATTAGACACAGATATCAATAAATCTCGTTCCATTCATTCATCAAAACCTCCTCTGAGGGTGCAGAAGTGCATGTTTTGAGGATAAGTTTTTGACAAATTTTAGGACCCTTCTATAAATGCATGAGAAGGGTTTAAATACTACTAACTAAATCTAATTATAGTTTATTACAAAAATTTAGGATTCAGTTTAAATGACCGTCCTTTTTCTAGGCAAAAATAAAGTAAAACTAACACTAAATCTAAAACTAAAAACTATTAACTAACTACTTATGAATTTGGTTTTTGAATTTGCAAGCATCCAGCATTGATTTGAGAAGAGGGGGCTGGCCGAATTCAGATTTTAATTGTCCCGAAAAGACGGAATCAAAAAGTGTGGGCGCGATCTTCTCAGCAGAATTAATGATGCAATTAAGAGTACTGCATTGACTGTGTGGTTTTACTAGACATGTCCAGTAAGAATCCCAGTTTAATTTTGTCAATCCTTGAATTGATTTTGCCTTCTCTTCCTCTTTCTGTTTCCACTCTATTTGCAATTGATGTGCTTGTGGTAGGTATCCCGGAATGGTTTCTAAAATTAAATTAACCTTGTGCAAATTCTCATTTACACAATCATTAATGTGGCTTGCTGCTGTAGCTGCTTCCTCTGCTGCTTTTTCTGCCTCTCTGATCTGTGCATCCCATTTATTGAAGAGCATCTCTTTATGGCTGTCATTGATAATTGGTGCTCCTACTCTTTTTCCTTCCTCTGTCTTCTGCCATGCCAAATAATTAGTAACTCTTTCATTAGTTAAATCATAATCATGTCGTAATTCTAAGACATGATTAGTGATTTTATCACTTTCTTGACAAAAGAGTTCCACTGTGAAATCTTTTGGCATAATATATCTTGTTGTTGCAGCAGTTGATTATTCAAAGAAATAGACTCGGAGATAAACTCTGTAAGCTTGGGGTCGTCTTTATGCGTTTCTTGCATCATCTGTATTTGTATTTCTTTTTCGGCCAAGCTTTTCTGATACCCGATCTTCATTTGCTGAAACTCTTGCTGTAACTTTTCAAATCGTACATGTGCTTCACTGTTGGCATGTGCTTGTTGCAATTGTTGTTGCAGAACTTGTATTTGATCCTCTTTTTCATTTAATAACAGCCTTACCTCAGATGCTTTGTCAATAGTTGCGGAGGCATACGCTCCTGTAATCTGAGATAACTTAGTAAGATTTTCAGTGGGATCTGTATTAGGATCTTTCCACAAAACATCCAATTTTTCTGCATTAGTAGAGAGCACAATTTCTAATTTTCTCTTCTTTCTTTGCTTCCTTACTACTGCTTTATGTTGCGGGCTGTAGAATATATCCAGAGGAGGAATTTCCTCTATTCTAAGTACAAGCTCGGCAGATGGAGTAATGGGTATATGTTATTTTTCTGTGACATTGCCACTTATTTCTGTAACCAAACCTTTTGCTGTCTGAACAGGAGTTTGTATGTTCTGTCCTTCAACATTAATCAAATCATTAAATGATTCCCATTCTTTATCTAACTGAGTGTTGATGGACGGTTGTTGTACATTAAGAGGTGGAAGATTTAACTGTGGAGGAGTTGAAGTCTGTTGTTGTGAGAGCTCTTTTGATTGAGCTGTATCCTTGACTGAGCCTTCACTTTTATCCTGATCAGATTTTTTAGAATGATCAGAAATTTCTTTGTCAGACTTTGACTTAGATCTCTCTGAATCTGAGCTGCCACTGAGACTGACACTAGAAGTTGGTTCCCTTGCGGGTTCCAAACGCATATTATCCAAAGGAATAGTAGTCAATCTTCTTTCTCTGTATATTTTAAACTCTTGAAATTCTTCTGGGGAGAACCGCACTTGAGCTAAATTCAAAATGTCTTTAAATGAACATTTTTCTTGAAACATATCATCAAAAAGATCTTCTTCTCCAGAGAATACTCTTACTTTGACAATAGTGGTGAAATCCTTGACAATACCATATGGATCAAATAGCCTTCTCAGAAACTTAAACAATTTTAAACATGTAACATTGCTTACTTCCTTAAACGCATGACCAACATCAAATAATGAAAATGCTTCAGAGGATACAGGAAATTCTGGCCAAATTGCTTTCTTTTTATCCTTTAATTCTTTTTTTAAACCTCCCTCTCCACAGGTTTGATATGCAATTTCCCGAGCTATAAGTTTGTCCGGAACATACAAGGGTAGAACATGGGGAGAAGAAAAGCTTCCAAAAAACCTCACATAAGTAAATAACTCTTCTCCAAAGCATCTTGCGACAGGGAGAATGTCTACTTCTGCTTCTGGGGAAAACCTTGGAGCATCCTTATTATACAAAAATCTGTACAGAGGCAACATTATGCCATGGCAAATTTTATAAAAATGAGGAATGAATTTTGATTCCCACAACTCTTTGTGATAGACATGAATGGGCAAGGGATCCTGAATTGTCCATTTCCACCCCATTAAAGGGAACTTAGAAACAAAGCATATTGAATCCATAACATAGGGAGATAGATAAAAAGGAGGATAAATCCTCTGAGACACAGCCCGTTTAGACCAGTAATTAAAAATAGTCGTGGCTAAGTTATCAGACAATATTTTAGCCCAGTCTACAATGGTAGCATTAACAACAGCATTCAATAAGGGAAGCCATTCAGGCAAAAACTTATTAATGTCAGGCTTTCCAAAAATCCTGCATAACATAGCAGTAGCAAAACAATATGGAGAGGTGAGTGAACCGGTACTGTACATACCGTTTTTATCTTTCTTCAGTGGTTCATCTCTTTTGGTCCATTCTTTAGTGCATTCCGCTAATTTTGCATTTTCCTTAACAAATTTCTCCATAAATTGTTTGTTGTAAGTTGCTTGAGGCTCCGACAAGTGATACATAAGCCTCAAATCTTCTGGAGTAAACGACCCGATGAGCTATTCATCTAGAGTTTTAAATTGCCTATCCGTAATATCGGTGCTATCCAACACCCATTTGACCATATCTGTATACGAAAGAATTCTAGGTCTTGCTGCTATCCAGTGAAAAAATGAACAAGCCAGCTCTGTAAGAGATGCTTCAGAGGAATTACTTGAACCCGCAGTAGCCGCAACCTCCATTACTCTTGGGTTTTATTCTTCTAGCAAATTAAACATACCTTCCCAAGTGGTGATACCAACGTCTTTGTTGCAAGCAGTGTCTGCGTACAAGGATGCCATCTCTTTAGCTTCAGAACTTGGAGCTTTCTCTTTCTTTCCAGAACTCGAAGCTTTCTCTTTCTTTCTCATAATGCTTTGAATATTTCTTTGTATAGTCTCCTGTTCTTTGCGCCTGCAGTTTTACGAATTAAGTGAGAATAATGATATGAGAAAGGTGACGGGATAGTTTTAAATTCTGAAGGCGTATGAAATATATTATTTAATCGTGAAATAACCTTTCGATCAAAACAAAATCCTTTTCCATTAATAATTGTCAATCCGTTCATTAATTTGACATTAAGGCGCATAACAGGTCTCGATTTACGGAAAGATTTTATTTGTACAACGAGCTTCAAGAATCTGCAATAGTGCGATCTGCAATTTGCTCTACAATATCGCAAAATCACAGTATCGCAAATCGCAGTTTTCATAAATTCAAATCATCGCAAAATCGCAACTTTCGTATCATCGCAATATCGCAAATCACAACTTTCGCAAATCGCAACTTGTAACATCGTGAAATCGCAATATCGCGAAATCGCAATATCGCAAAATATAACTTATGAAAAATATCCGTTAATATATTTTTTGCGATATGCGATTTGCGATGAATATTCTTCTGCATAGTTTTTTGGATCACGTGTGATGGATGTGATATTCAAAGAAAGGTTTTATTCAAATCTATCATAAAATTAAGTTTAGTTTAAATATTTTCCAAAGAAATTTCTTTAAGTCAATGATAGTAAGTTTTATTGAAAATGAAAACAAACACCCATAAATTTTTTGGATTTTTTAGACTAAGGGTCCCCATTTATTTGGTATTATTACTAAAACGAAATAAGAAGGGGGGTTGTTGCTGGCCATAACAGACGCTTAGAAACCCTTAGGCCATAAACTGAACTAATAAGTAAACATACGTACAACTGAGAAGAATAAGTCTATAACAGTCAAAACAATCTCAATGGGATAATTGTAGATAAAAAATCCACCCAGAGGCAAGAACAACTGACCAAAAAACTTAAAAGAGCAGTCAAACCAAACCCTATAGGATTCGGCGCAACTATAAGGCGGTAATCCACGCCAAATAGGGGTTGGCGCTAGTGCAACATAAACAACATGTGCCAATCGGTGTGATTGTTCAATCAAAAAGTGCTCCAAGTCGGATATATATGGGAGAATGGGAAATCTAATGAGCAGAGGTCAATCTTGACACTTTGGAGCTGAACAAGAGGACTCTAATCAAGCAAACATACCAGAAAAGGTAGATAAACAAGAAAATGACCGAAGTCGACTTGATAAGGGCAAAATGACAAACTCACACTATCCCCAGTGGAGTCGCCAATTTGTTATGCAAGTAAATCCTCTCTATGGACAGAGATGATCCTTATAGCCCTAGAGTGGGTCTAGTAACAAAAGGACAAACCAGAGTGTAGGTTCCTAATTACTGAATGAAATAGATGAGGTAGATTGACCTACCTAGAGCCCAACGCTGTCGTCGTGGCTATTGTAGTGGTGGCCTCTCGATTCCTATCTCGGCAAGTCATGATCATTTCACCGCAATGTTTGGATACCTGCACAAGATCAACAAACAAGAGAAGCATACGAAAAAACAATCTCATTCACAATCACTAACCAGTCAAGGAGGGTTAAGCATATTGCATTAATAAAACACATCAACGCGACATGGGAACCAGACAATAGTTATACATATTTATTAATAGGAGAAAGAGTTACAACCAAGCCTTGACGTCGCAGCCTCCTTCAGTGGGGTTCAGCTGAAGCGCGTCTCGACGATTGTCAGGGAATTTGAACTAGATGAAGGCACAAGCCTAAGATCTCTCAATAAGGGACTCTTCCGTTCTATCTTGAATAGAAATCTCTCCAGTGTTTCTATTATAACATCTTCAGTTCAACTAGCTTCATCAATGGAGGATGGATATATTTATAGAGGGAGAGGAGGAGGTTGGGATCCCTACTATGGTGGAAGGGAGGCCTTATCCCTTGGGAGGTTTCCCCAAAAGGTGGAAACAAGAGGGTAAGGAGGAAGGTCGTGGTTATTCAGTCGAACCACTCCCTATGAATCATCCACGAAGTTGTTGTGATCGAAATTTTGCCTCTATTTTAAAAAAAAAATCCATAAACAGATTGGCGCGAGCAACTAATTGAGACAGAGTGCCAACTAGCACGTGGCCAGTTTTAATCTTCTTCATTGGTGCAAGGGTATAACAGGCTACCAGCGCCAAGGTAAAAATAGGTGTTTTGGTGGTCTGTTCAGGAAATGCTCAACAGAAGGAATGTTTTCCTCATGGAAAGGGATGCAATGATGGTATTGGAAAGGCATGATACTTTATTTTGATCACAAAAATGAGCCTCCAATGTGCGGGATGGGGATTGCAGGGACAGTGAAAAAATGATGTGTAACAATTGTGCTCTGTTTTTTTCTCTTCAAGTTTATCATCTAATGAGTTGGATTTTGAATTGATAGAAGGTAGTGAGGTTATCCATGGTGAAGAGGAAAGTAAATAAATCATTTAATATCTATTCCATCAATTGTCATTTCAAGTTCCGCATGGAGAAAATACTTCTATTCAAGTTACTCATGAGATTCATTCAATCTATTCATCCTTGGATTTGAAACTAGAAGAACCTTATGACTTGGGTAATATATCTATTGAAGATGTAAAACCTGATAAAATCGGTGATGTATAGATGGTTGCCACTTGGATAGTAGTAATTCACTTAAAATTATTTATGGTAGTTGTCCACATACCATGCATGATATGATCCAATATTCGATTTGTCATTCTACAATATTTGAAACTTCCAGGACTTGTCAGGAATTCGAGACACTTCATCTCTCATTGATGGTTATGTCAGGTTCTCGCGACTCTAGTAAGATATCTTAACTAATTCAGATCTAGAGCTTCTCACACAATTATTTCCTTTGCATGGTTTCAATGGATGTAAACTCCTTCTTGAAAGTCGTATGGTATTTCAAATACAATTCTTCTAACTTTCAAGGTTTGTTTCCTAATCAGATTGAAAGTACTTTTTCAGTTGATTCATATTCATGCAAATATCTTGTATCAAACTCAAGTGTGGAATGTATACCTTTCATGGATGAGTGAAGTTGATCATTCTAAATATTATTATTGGTCAAAGGATTCGTGTCTATCAGATACTATTGAAAGTGATCAGCTCCTAATCCTTCTTGTGAATATTATGATATTAATTATTTTCTTCATGGCACCAGATATCCTCTTCAATGTCAATGAATGCTTGTGTTATTTCCTGAATCAAGTTCCTATTTTTCATCCACTACATCTCGACTAGTGTCATGTATTTGATATACTAGCATTCATTTTCAAGTATTTCAATGATTATGATGCTATAGTTTGTAACTAGTCACAGGGAAATGGTTTGTTACATTCAACATGCGAGGAAGATTAAACTGATATATATTTGTTTTTTACTGATCAAGGGTCTTGTGCCTTAATTAATCTATTTGATAATGATAATTGTCATGCAATTTGTCATTTTCACACCAGCATATCTCATGAAAATTGTTTTACGTTGATTGACCCTTATGATTTGGAATCTCAATATTCAGATACTTGTTAGGTGATTGAGGCACTTTATCCTTTGCTAATGGTTATGTTAGGACCTCACTATCTTGACAAACTTCTTGAACATGATCAAATTTATTTCCCCTTGCAAGACTCTCATATTTATTTTGTACTATTAATTGGAATTTCACCCTTTCATGGATTTTAGGATTTTCAAGAGGAATGTTATGAATTTCATGATCCAATTTATGATTAGTTAGAAGAACCTTACCAGCTAGCAAGCCCTTACGTTACTAACATATTTCTATCTCTCTTGATGTTTTCTAACCAGGACAACATAGATGCAAGTGCTTTCACAAGGAGTTGTAGATATTTGTACGATTCCTATTCTTATCGAAAAGGTAAGGTTGTAAGTTAGGTAAAGTATTTTTTTATGACCCATATTTCTTCCTATAGTCATGACCTTCAATATATTGTGCAAGATGTTAAGGCTCCTATCTTATATGTTGCATATTATTATATTTCAATTGTAATTTCTCTTATCTTTGTGTTTGCGTGTCAGGACCAATTGCAATGGCTTCATTGGAAATATCATTACACTTGTCCCTAACTTGATATTTGGTTAGGTTAAGAGTAGGCTTAGTTGAATTTAGTTTCCCTTGCATTACATCCACCCTTTGTGCTGCTCTCCATCTAGTCTCTGCATTTGTTTTGTTTTCTTGTTCTTTGTTAAGCATGATTTTTTTTACATGTAATTTTTATTTGCTTTATTATATATCTTCTTTCATGTTTAATTAATAATGCTTTACAAAAAATATTCTATTGTTTGGCTCAAGACAATTTGGAAAAACTTGAAAAGGAAAATTGTGATGACGAACAATGCTTAGCTAATTTTTTACCTCTTCTCTATTATGGGTTTACATATCTTTAAAGTCAATGATTTTTGAATGGAAAATATGATCCACTCAACTGGAAAGAATTTGGTCAAACTATAAAGTCTATATTTATTCTAAGATCCTCATTCCTCAACTCGATATTGTAAGTAAATATTGTTTTTGCTTGTTGACCCAATTGAGTAGAAAAAGGTAAGGGGAAAACAAATTAGTGAGAAATCCTATATCAGAGGTAAAATTATGCTTCTATGAATGGAAAAAACTCTAATGCTCTCAATAATTGAAGATCTCTCTTCCACCCCAGTAAACAAATAAGTGCCTAAGCATATTTCTATAAATAAAATAAAATAAAAAAGGTGAAAGAAGAGAAATGCCACCTTCGTAGAGAGGTGAAGCAAGAAAATTTATCGAGGGCTTGTTCAAGCTTGTTGGTATTGTTCCTGTAGTGACTCCGATACTTCCTCTTCAACTCTTGGAAAATATACACTAGAACAATTTTACAATAATGTATTTACAATGACTTAGTACAATGATACCTTTACAGTTACTGTATGCAGTGCTGCCCAGTGACGACTTCATGTGATGAACTTCTTGCTGTTGTTTTGCACCTTGGTTTCTCCTTTTATCATGCTACCCTCTTCTACACCTTGATTTGATTTTTTTCCCTAGAAAGTCTGGTCCTTTGCAGCCCTTGACAACACATGATCTAGCTTTTTCTTTCCTTCTAGGGGCTAGATATTGAATCTAGTGTATCTCTGTTATTTTATATCCCCAATATCTGATTTTCAATCTTGTAGTATTCCTTTGAGTCGTCTTTCCAATGCCATAGGTCTGACCCAATTTGGATTCTTCAAGAGATATTTATGCCCAAATTATCACAATGCCCTAATTATGGACTGTTTCAGTAGAGCGAACTTGTACAGTGTGCCACGTGTCATTGTTTCTTCATTCGGCTTTGAAATTTATAGAGCGAAAACTAAATTATGTTCAATATCTGTCACTTTTTACATAATTCCAATCCGATACTCAGAGAGAGAGTTATTATGATTTTCCCAAGGTCACTTCTTTGAGATGAATTTCAGGAGCCTGCACAAACACTGACTTCCACAGATCATATCTCCGCAAATATTGCGCACCTTGAACTGAAATTTTCACAGGAGCTTCCTCAAGATTTCGGCTTCGCCTCATAAAATTTTTAGCTTCTGAACCTTTGTAGAACAAAATTTAGAGTGAAAATTCCACGATGACCTATTTCATATGGCGAAATCCCTTACATAAGGAGGATATGAGGATCACAATTTATATAAATGATTAAGTTGAGAGGGGCTTTAATAAGTTAACATGGGAGGGATTTTAGGAGCTTAAAAAATATTAATTATTACTTTTCAATAACCCATACCACAACCCCATGGGGTTTTAGCCCACTAACTGGGGTTACAAACTTCAAACATGAATATCTCTCAAACCATGAAGAATTACGTGGTGTGCCATATATCAATAGAAACATATCGACAAGTAGAAACCATTAAAATCATTCTTGACCCAGAATATATTAATTTGGTAGGTCAAAATTCCCATGAAATATTGGGGTAGCCCCTGGTGCTACTTGGGTTGACATCAATGACAACTATTGATCAACAATCTCCCCCTTTGGCATTGATGGCAACACAAGTACTCCCCTTGCGATCATGACACTTCTTCCTACAACATTCTCTCCCCCTTTAACATAAATGGCAAAGGGTAACTCCCCCTGACACACAACCATCTTGCGGACTTGTACACACTTCCACTCCCCCTGACATACAACCATCCTGCGGACCTATACACACTTCCACTCCCCCTTTATATCCTGAATAAGGAAAATATAATGAGAAGTTGGGAGAATCCCAAGATTCTGGTAAAGATATTCCAATGCTTCACGAGTACTCTCATGATCATCAACACTTCTTGTCCAATCCGCATCTGTAAAGGAATGAATAATGAGATTGTTACCCTTGGGATACCACAAGCCATATTCTGTTGTTCCCTTTAGATATTGAAGAATTATTTTGATGGCAATAATATGTGATTCTTTTGGTGCTGCTTGGAATCTTGCTACTTGTCCAACTGCTTGCATAACATCTGGCCCGAAGGCTGTTACATATAGAAGACTACCAATCATAGATATGTACAACCTTTGATCCACATCCTTAGATGATTCGTCTATGCTTAATTTGCAACTTGTTACCATCGAAGTAAGGATGGGTTTGCAATCTTCCATTTTAAATTTCTTGAGCATTTCCTAGATGTACTTGGCTTGACATATAAATATTCCTTTCTCTTGCTGAGATATTTGAAGCCCTAAGAAGTATGCCAACTCACCAAGTAAAGACATCTCGAAATCACTTTGCATCTTTGTAGCAAACTTCTTACTTAGTCGATCATCATTGCTACCAAATATTTATCATCCTCTTTAGCTATTAGACATGCTTTAGTTGCTTAATCCAAAACATATATGTCCTTTGGAGCTCAACTTGCTGTAGCCACAATTTCACCATACCTACCTTTCCTGATTTCACATTTTGTGAAGTTGAATAGTATTGTGTGTCCTCGATCACACATTTGTCCAATACTGAGTAGATTATGATTCATGTTTTCAACCAATAGAACATTCTTGGCTAGAGCATCTTTTCTTATGAGAGTGACAGTACCTGATCCTATAACATTTGAAGATCCATCATTTCCAAAGGACACAATTCCATCATTCTTATCTTTTAGAGATACAAATTTATTTCTATCTCTAGTCATATGCGTTGAGAAACCGCTATCAACATACCACACATCTTTGTTTTTTTTAGCCTTGAGAGCGAGAGCACAATTATCAATATTCTTCTTCTTCCATGTCCATTCATTCTGTGGCTTCGAAGATTATTCTGGAGGATTTTCATGTCTACAATCTCTGGCTATGTGTCCAAAGTTTCGACATTTGTAACATTCAATATTATTTCTTAAATGTTCAAATCTATTGATGTTTCGTTGAGCCCTGGGAGGTTCATATTTGACAGATCTCCTGGAATTGTATTCTTTCCTGAGGTACGTGCGACATTCTACAGCTTTATGACCAAATTTTCTACATGAATAACAATAGCCATAAAAAATATGCTGGTACCTGGATGGAAATCTTCGTCGAGGAATTGTCTTCCAAGGCTGTTCTTGCGAATCTTGTCCAATGAAATCTACATGCATGTCAGATCTAATAGGTTCATTGTATTTTGTTGTAGAAGGTTCTACTTCTTCTTCTTTGTAACTGATGTCAGTTCTGTCATTGTAAGATCGTTAATTGTTGATGAGTTCTTCTAATGCCCTTGAGCTGTTGGCATAGTTTTGGATAGTTTTTCCTTTCTTCACTTCCTTATGCAACGAGACTACTTCGGCTTCTAATTCTTCCTTTTCTTGGTTGCTTTCTTTCAAATTCTTTTGA
This sequence comes from Pinus albicaulis, assembly GCA_034641835.2. Taxonomy (NCBI): domain Eukaryota; kingdom Viridiplantae; phylum Streptophyta; class Pinopsida; order Pinales; family Pinaceae; genus Pinus; species Pinus albicaulis. The sequence goes on from JAXQQM020079773.1 coordinate 92,009, forward strand.
AGTGACTCTTCAATTCATTTGTGTTCTTCAACTTCAATTTTGAGACCTTGAACTTGTTCTTCAAGAGTATTGGAACAGATCTTCTCTGCCTTGAGATCTTTTATAAGTTTGATTGCTTCCTTAGAAAATTCTTCTATGGTCAATCTTCTTCTTCGTTGTTTGATACCTCTTGTTTATTGTGCTTAGCCATAAACATACTCTCTCATTGGCTTCTTCTTCGCTGTCATTGTCTTCATCGGATGATGAGCTATCTTCTTTAGAGAGAAAGTTCCTTTTGGATCCTTGCTTGTTGAATTTATAAAAGCCTTTCTTTCCTTTTGAGTTGCCATTACTTATGTTCGGACATTTTGATGCGAAATTCCCAACCTCACCACAACCAAAACATATCAATGGAAGTTTACATTTGATTTTTCCCTTACCAATTTTTAGTTTTCTCATAAAGTAAGCATATTCTTCATCTGAAAAACCTTCTTCATCATCTCCCTTTTCTTCACACTTGCATGTGCATGTCTTTTCAATTGAAGGTTGTTTTTCCTTATGGTTTTCTTAGATGCAACGAAGGCAGTTTCTAGATGCGAAGTACCCTCTTCTTCATCAAGTCTCATTTCATATGCTATGAGAGCTCCATGTAATTCCTCTTTGCTGAGTTTGTCCATATTTGCACTGTATTCTAAGATCGATACCTTTGGGTTGAATCTCCCTGGTAACATTCTAAGAATATTTTGTATAATAGTCTTCTCGTCAACTGGCTCTCCCAATCCTTCTAGAGTATTGGTTATTTCATCAACGTATTCGAAGTATGCAACAATGTTGCAATCTTCTTTCATTCTGAGTTGCTCAAATTTTTCTCTATAGATTTGAAGCTTTGCTTCTTTGACATTTGAGTCACCTACATATATATTCTCAAGCTTGTCCCATACATTTTTGGCAGTTTTACAACCCAACACCTTATGATAAGTAGATTCAATAAGTCCACTGATAATAATATTCTTTTCTTTTGCATCATTTACCAAATTCTTCTTACCTTGTTCATCCGCAGTTGATGTAAATCCATTTTGAACAGTGTCCCATACTTCGTAACCTTGCGCCAAGAGATAGATATCCATTCTTCCTTTCCAAAATGCATAATTATTTTCATTGAATAGAGGTACACCATTCTTGGTATACTCCATGACCTCCTTCCAACTGTTAAACTGCTATTGAAGGAACCAAGCTCCGATACCAATTGTTGGAAATACTGAGAGGGGGGTGAATCAACATTTCTTTCAATTAGAGCATTATTTAATCTTCAATTATTATCATTTTTTGTACAATGATAGCAGAAAACAAGAGGAACACAAATGCACACAGTTTTTAAGGTGGAAACCCACTCCGGGACAAAAACCACCTAATTCTTTTCTAATAATTATTTTCAACTCCAATTGAAAATAAATCTCCAACTTCTCAGAATTTCAGACTACATTCTTCTCTATCGACATGACGCTCCAACGCCCGAGATCCCTCAGTAAGAGTCAACTGGAAGGACTGCCCCAACACCCAATGAGCTACAACTCACCCAGCACCAATCCTACCACCCTATAAGAATAAAAGAAGAATGGACTCCCGTACTAGGGAAAATGGTCCACTTTACAATGATATAGAATGATGTAGAAGAAGAAGACACACTAGACAATAACCCCAACTATGACACAACCACCTAATGATGATCCTAGACCTCCCGACACTACCTCTTCAACTCTTGGCAGATAGACACTAGAAATTTTTTAACAATAATGTATTTACAATGAATTAGTACAATGATACCTTTACAGTGACTGTATGCAGTGATACCCACTTGAAGACTTCATGTGATGAAATTCTTGTTGTTGTTCTTCACCTTGGTTGCTGCTCTTGTCATGCTACCCTTTGCTGCACCTTGCTTTGCTTTGCTGCCCTAGAAAGTCTAGTCCTTTGCAACCCTTGACAACACATGATCTAGCTTTTTCTTGCCTTTTAAGACTCGATATTGAATCTGGTGTATCTCTGTTATTTCTGATCCCTAATATCAGATTTTAAATCCTGTAGTATTCTTCTGAGTCATATTTCTAATGCCATAGGTCTAACCCAATTTATATTCTTCAAGAGAGAGTTATGCCAAATTTCTCACAATGCCCTAATTATAGACTGTTTCAGTAGATCGAACTTGTACGGCATGCCACGTGTCACTGTTTCTTCATTCGGCTCTGAAATTTATAGAGAGAAAACTACACTCTATGCGCTATCTACCACCTTTTACAAAATTCCTATACGATACTCAGAGAGAGAGTTATGATGATTTTCCCAAGGTCACTTCTTTGAGATGAATTTCAGGAGCCTGCACAAACACTGACTTCCACAGATCATATCTCAGAAAATATTGCGTACCTTGATCTGAAATTTTCACAGGAGCTTCCTCAGGATTTCGGTTTCACCTCAGAAAAATTTCAGCTTCTAAACCTTTGTAGAGAAAAATTTAGAGTGATAATTCCATGATGACCTGTTTCAGATGGCGAAATCCCTTGCATAAGGAGGATATGAGGATCACAATTTATATAAATGCTTAGGTTGAGAGGGGCTTCAACAAGTGAACGTGGGAGGGATTTTAGGAGCTTAAAAAATATTAATTATGACTTTTCAATGACCCATGCCACAACCTCATGGGGTTTTAGCCCACTAACTGGGGTTACAAACTTCAAACATGAATATCTCTCAAACCGTGAAGAAATACGTGGCATGCCATATATCAACGAAAACATCTCGACAAGTAGAAACCATCAAAAGAATTCTTGACCCAAAATATATTAATTTGGTAGGTCAAAATTCCCATGCAATATTGGGGTAGCCCCTGGTGCTGCTTGGGTTGACATCAATGACAACCACTTATTAACAAAAACTCATACTCTAATTATCTTAAACTCGTATTTATATATTACCCTTTTTTAGACCGAAAAAATTGTGATTTCACAAGCCTTGATATGTGTTTAACTGAGTAAGGGAATGGAGGGAAATATATATCTGACCAGGTTAAGATGGTAAGCGAAGTTAATCTGCAAGATGAATCAATACTTCCTGAATGACTAAGACCTTGCACTTTGAGAATTAAACCTAAACAGAGAGGTTGGAGTTCTACCAATGTGTTACCAAGTGTTGATGTTGTGATCAACACCCTCCGAAATTTTGATGAGATTTTAATTTTGGAGCTTACTAAGGATCTTACAATATTTAGTCTATATATCACTTCATTTTCAATTGATGATATGCTAAGTGTTTAAGTCTTCTTATCGGGTTCGAACTTTCAAAATCACTTTCTTACACATACATAGTCATGTTTGAAACCATAAGTGCATCATCCATCAAGGACAACAAGCATAGCACAATCCATCATGGAAATCTCCTATGTGATGTTTAAATCATGTCAACATTCAGTGCACACTTTCATTGACAGACTCCCTCACTTTTTTTGTGTTTGTACTTTTATTTCGGTGAGTTTTCTCAACTGTCGCTTTTGTGCATCGTCTCTTTCATAAGTATCGTTTTTAAGTTCACGGATGTCACTTTGGCTCAATTTCACTCTAATAAGTATCATTTTCATATTATCTTCACTCCGACATGTTTTTATTTCAAGGTCATTCACATTTTGCAAGCGTCATCTTCAGGTTTCCTCTTGTCACAAGTGTCATTTTTGTTGTTTTCACTTCTTCATGTGTCGCACCTTTGTGTATCACCAAAGTTAGTTATTGCACACTCTAACATATTATATTATCTTAAATATCATTAGAATATGCACTAGACACATTCCTACAACTTACCACACCTTTTGATAATGATCGCCAAATTTGTTCTAACTTGTCTTCTAGTTGTCGTAATGTGTCGTTTCAACTGTTGCACTTAGAAATAGGTGTAACTTTGTTGTCGTTTCGATATGTGATTAATATATATGAGTCACGTGTATCCTTTTGTCTTGTATTAATGATTTTAATGTGTGCTATCCAAGTTTGAGTCATGTTTGGATGCATTTCTTTCACTTACCTTGTTGGTCCCACACTTAGCCATTTTGGAGCCCTTCTTAGTCCTCCTTCCTTGTGCAAGTTGTGAAGGCATGAACCCTCTTATCAAAATATGATATTAGCCTATTAATGAGCCTCATTTATGCAATTTTTCTCACTAATACTTGTTCACTAAGTCCTCCTCAAGGTCACCTCAATCTAATGCACATTATGAACCTCCCAAGGGCAGTCACGTAATCCTTCTTGATTATACTAACTCACTACATTGAGTTTTGGTCACCTATGCCTTGCATGATACATAGAGCACTCCAGCTAACAACATGGATCTATTAATCCCTCTTTCATCGGCAAAACATGTAATGCAAATACCCTCTTATCCTCCCAGTGCAGTGAAAACCCCCCAAGGCAATATGGCTTCCTTCCTATGGCATCCCTAAATGAAAAATCCCCCACTGTTGAGTCAAAATGAACTATCCCAGAAGTAAAATCACATTCCAAATCAATAGTGACCCCTTGTTAAGTCAAAATTTTCTTTCCTTAAGGTATTCTCTCCCTTTGACCACATAACACAGTCTTGAAGCCTAAAGCCTTTTCCCTTCCCTCTTCCCAATTCGATTTTCACTCGAGCCTCTTCCTTAACAAGTCCCCATAAACGCATGTCACATTATGAAGAGACATTTATCCTTTAACAAGTAAAAATATTCTTTCCTTGAGGCCTCTTCTTTCTCCTTCTGTAGATAGTGCAATCTAAAGCTTGAAACCGTCATCCTACCCTCTTCCCGTTACCCCTTGCACTGACACTTCGCTAATCCTCCCTTATTCAGTGCATGGAATAGTAGGAATGTTGAAGGAGGCCTCCTCTCTAACCTTAAAAAATCAAATGGCGCTTTCAAAGTCTTCCTCTATTTTATTCATAGCGCATGGCACAGTCCAGAGGAACAAGCTCCCCACCTTTGTCCTTCAGCTTCCCCACTACATTGGACCAAGGAGAGCTCCTATTAATAGTGCACGATGGAATAACAATGAAAAATGGAGCCTTCCTCAACCACTGTTTAATTTTATTATTCCCTCCTAATCAATATTCTTCCTTTCAACCTTTCCACAGGCCTATCACGAGTTGATCATTCCATGAGCTAGGTAGTGATAGAATAAATTATTTCAAGATCGATTTTTATCTTTTCCTGAATGATTTTCATTGGAAAGAGCAGCTTAATAGCATGACAAGGTGATTCTAAAATCAGATAGAAAGGATAAATCATAAAAAAACACCTATGGAGAAGAAGAAGAAAGAGAGTTATCATGGATACATACAACAGTTCATGGACCAAGACAGAAAGAAGACATTGCATGATGACTCAGAGGATTCCAATACTGACTCAAGACACTTTGAAGGGTGAATATGAAGAAAAAATAAAATCTTCCATGAATATGAAGTATTGATTAGATCTACCATCAAGATTGAAGACATAACAACAAGGAATATAACTTGACATTGCCACCTCATTATGAAGTCCATGCCATCATTTTTGAGTTGTAACTTGTACTAGTGTCATAATAATAGTCAACATGTGTCCATGTGTCATGCCTCATCCTCATGTGGAATGTAATGATGTATTCTCAAGAAAAGGACAAAATTTAATGTGTGTAAGTTCAAGAGTCATATGTGGAATATGAAAATTCACTTAGTCAAATATGGACACAAATGTATTTAGGATAATTCCAAAGGTCATTTAGAGAAGTCCAAAAGTCATTAGAAGTTCAAGAGTTGTTTAGAAGCCCAAAAGACACATTAGAAGTTCAAGATTCATGAGGAAAATTCAAGATTCAAGAGGAGATGAAAGGTCATTCCTCTTGTTATAAAAGAAACCTTATAACTTGTAATATCCCAAAATGGGAAAGACAATAATATAGAACATATGCACAATTCCAACTACGGTAAAATAAGAATAAAACATGTAGAACTGGAAAAATGTTGGAATACATCAAAAAATCATACACAGGAGCAAACAAATCTGAGCCATATCGTTAATATCACAACAAATTAATGTACACAGTGCTCCAAAATGAATGCACTCAAGTCATCCAAAGATGGTTGAAACAACTCTAAATCCTAGCACTAGAAAGTATAAACTAATGATGCTGCTGGAAACTACTACTTCTGTGAAGAATATCTATGTTCGAGAGGCTGCTGGAGTGCTTAGAAAGATCTAGGATTTTAACCACGGACTTTACTCGAAAAACCCAGAAATGTTTTGGCCAAATTTTGAGTGTGGAATTTTGACCCTTTTTGGGTTGCACACTGCACCCCTGCTGGCTGAGTTACACACTCCCTAGAGACAACTATTGATCTGGGGCTGAAAGAATGATCTATCTACTGCAATAACACCCATTCATCTCATTAACTAAAGGGTTAGTCCCTTCTCCCGATTCCCAAGCTACAAACTTGAGTTCTAGCTCCTCCACTTAATATGCAGTTGTTGCATGCACAACTACTGGGAAATATTGTGTTGTCTAGGAGGGTTGATAATGTAGCCTGTTGATAGATAATACAATGATGATCCCAGGCTACTTAAGTGATCCCCGGAGTAAAGGATTAATCCCTCATAAGATTCCAAGTTGAGTTTCTTGGAACTTCCTCTTCTCTTCAAACCCTCACTACAGAATTACGCAATTTCTACAGGAAATGTTGTTGCATAGGAGAATAGATGGATGGAATAATGCCGGATATGAAAATGAAACTCTTGGAAGACTGGAATGGATCCATAGTGTGAAGGGTTGATCCCTCCACACATTTCTCAACTGAATTACTAAGAACAACCTTTGAGCTCTCAAACCCAAGTTCAGGAATGCATAATTCTTGTAGCTGGAAGTGCATATGAGAGTGGATGAAAGTGGCACTGATTGCTGGATGATGAATGTTGCCCAATAAAACCTTCCCATAGTAGGCACTCGAAGTCCCTCGTGGGTAAAGGTGGGATTCCCACTCAGGAACACCCGGTGCTAAACAACACAACAGACTTAGCTAAACAGCTGAATTGTGCAAAGAATTGTCTTACGACACTCAACAATAAAAAATCAGACTCCCCTCTTTTGCTGCCCTCATCTTCCTTTTATGGTTGTGAGCCTTCCCTAGCCTTGGCCCACCTCATAACTACGCTACACATGTGGACACTAGCCTCCATAAGGACTGCACTATCCTCCATGATCTCCATCACTACTACAATTACTCTCCACTTCCTCCATTATGTGTGCATTTAATGCACCACTTCCTCCATCATCTATGCAATTGCTTCTCCACTATCTCCATCATATTGCATTTATTCCTCCACTATCGCCATCATATTCCTCATTAATGCTCTATGAACTCCACTCTTTCTTCATTATTATGTTGTTCCACTACTCCATAATGCTACTCCACTACTCAATTAACCCACATTCACACTATAGAAGTGGAATTTATTCATCTATTGGGTTTATGGGTCCCTCCACCCTTTTATTTACTTAACTAAATAAGAAAAGTAAGAACTCTAATATTCCAATTAGCAGATGGAAAATTTGGAATATTACAGTCCTTCTCGCCAAAATGTTGCTTGTCCTCAAGCAACTACAAAAGTGGATGATGCAGAAATCCATCTCCCTCCCAAGTGCCATCCCCATATGGAAGGTTTCCCCATCTGCTCCAATGTGTTATGAATGCCCAGCTCCATAGAAGCCTCTATAGAATGTCTAGAATGGCCTCCAGTTGTGTATCTAGATGCCTCTCCTCATCAATGAGTCCCCAAGTGGCAACCATCTGTTGTCCAAGAGCCTCTTCTCTACATGAGATATATGAAGTGTAGTGGTTCCTTCCCCAAGTGGAAAGTCCCAACTCATAAAATATTTCTCCAACCCATGCTACATGGAGTAGGTTGTGTCTCTCCATGCTCCAATCCTTGGCCCTGGTGGCCTTGCTTTCTCTAAGCATCATCTCAACGTTGTTCAAAGTAGGAAATAGAGACATATGGATTGACATGTGAAATGTCAAATAATACTCTCCCAATAGCAGCTACTGCAGCAATGCCTCTTGTTGCCATACAACATCATAATCATACCAAGTATGGTAGCCATACTCTCTCAAGAGAAGCCACTGCAGTAATGCCTCTTACTGTCAAATCACATCATCATCATACCAAGTATGGTAGTCATACTCCCTCAAGAGAGGCCAACACAGCAAGGCCTCCTGCTGCCACAACACGTCATCATTCCAAGTATAAATTAGTGACATCCTAATTGACATGTGGAATATCATATGGTGGCCATACTCTCCCAAGAGTAACCAGTGTAGCTATGCCTCCAGTTGGTGCATCTCATCACTATTGTGCAAGGTAGGAAACAATGATATGCCAAGGGACATATAAAATGCAATGTCTTGGCCATACTCTCCCAAGAGTATCCAGCGCAGCCATGCCTCCTGTTGTTGCATCACTTTAGTATTTTGCAAGAGATGGAACATACCAATATGAAATTTTGGGTGGTAACCATACTCACCCAAGAGCAGCCAGCGTAACCATGCTTCTTGTTGCCCCGTGTCATAGATATTCAAGTAGCTTTCCAGCCACTTGCTCATCATCTCCATCCATCCATCCAACTGTGGGTGATGACTCATATCATGCACTAGCTCGGCATCCACCCAATGGAGAAGCTCCTGCCAAAAAATTCTAATGCAATAATTGTCCCCATCACTATCTATGGCCTTTGGAAGACCATGAAGCATGAAGACATCCCAGAAAGATATTTTAGTCATGGGTGAAGATATGTACTGATTGAAAATGTCAAAGAAATTTGCATACCTCGAAAACATATCAATGTCGAAGATACCATCCTCCACAATTTGATGACAATATTTTCACTCCATGATATGTCAAAGTGAATCCTCCTTGAGGTTTCTCCATGAGAACCTCTCTCCAATGGCCCGGTAGAACCTATGAGGTTTTGAATATGCTGTATGCAGAAACTTCTCTTTGAGTTGTGAGGTGCTCATCAAGAAGGCTTTGTCTTGATAATGGAAGATGTTATCCATTACATGATGTCTATTATCTACCATCTTCCCATCCAATGCTTCATAAGTGAAGTGTTCATCGGAATGCTCAAATAATAATTGGGCCCTCAAATCATCACTACTCCTCAATGACAGTGCTACTGGAGATCCCTTTTCGGTTGCACACTGCACCCCTCCATACACAATGTTGAACTCATAGTCCTACACTATACTGATCCACCATTGTTGCCTCTTCTACAGTTGTTGCTCCTCAAAAATATATCAATGCTATGGTGGTTGGTCTTCACCCAAAATCTATTGCCCATAAAAAAACTGTTGGAATTTGACCAATGCATGCATAATGGCCAATATCTCTTTCTCATAAATAGAATACGAAAACTCATGCAATAGTAACTTCCGGTCCTCGAAAGCTATTGTATAGCTTCCCTACATTAGGACTATGCTAATCTCACCCTCAGAAAATATACACTCCAACACAAAGTGTTGTGTGCATCTCAACAATGTCAAAATGGGATAGCTATACATCTTCTCCTTGAACCATTCAAGGGTCCTCTGTGCAATGATATTCTGCTGCTCCAAATCAAAAATGTGCTCTAACCCTTGGTTATGAAATTTCCCTGATGCCATGACCCCATAAATCTCAAGATGGTGTGCTGAAACAATCTAGAGTGGAAATGTTTGCATAACTTGGATCAGTTGATGATTGGGAACATCTTGCAAAGCTACAAGATTTCCTCCAACCAGTGAAATTTCTTCTCCAACTGTTGGTGATCGTGATGAATGCTCCTCTATTGCTGCACCAACGCTGGTATCTTCTTCCTCTTCCTCTTGCACCTTGTGAATCATGCCTTAGACTCTCAATTTCGAAGTCTTGGAACATTTTTCCAAAATGCAAGGGCTCCTCCAATCTGTGCAAGTAATATTTCTGTTGCTATTGCTGGTGGTAGTTGATCTCCTCCTGGTGTATCAGCGCTGACATCTCCCTTTTGCTCCTCACACACTTTCTCTTTATTTTCGGATAATGTCTCAATATAATGTGCCTTTGGGTTTCTTCTATCAAACCTTGCTACCAATATTTGAGTGAACTCTGCATACACAGTCACTCTTGCATGTTTCAATCTACCAGACCACCAGTCATTTGCTTCACCCTCAAGGTGTAGCACTACAATTTGAATAGCCTCTGCTTCTGCTACTTGGTGTAGATGGAAGAATGCATCTAACTTATCAATCCAAGATTTTTTTGTGCTTGTGGATGACCCATCAAATGTAGGCAGGAAGAATCTACCCTACATATTTCCTTTTCTTCTATTGCTGCTACGGGGTCTCCGGTTCTCTTTAATATTTAAAAACTGCTGGAAATTCAGAGTCTCTTTGAATGCTCTAGATTGAGATTTGTACTCTGCAAGATAATCACTCAGAGTCTCATGCTCCAAATATCCTCCATCTCCATGCCATTCATTTCCTTCTGCAAGGAAAGTGGGCATAGTAGGGCATCGTGGAAATTTCTGCACCGCCTATTGCTTATACTGCTGATGGGAAGTGCTCAAACCTTCTCCATTATGAAAACCTCTTGAGGTTTCCTTTTTCCTTTCCCTTCTCATTTCTTTGATCTCCATGGTGAGATCCTGCATAGATCTGAAGAGAAGTGTGGTAAAACCTAATCCTTCCACCATTGTAGACTTCTTATTTTCTGCTTCTTCTTCTTATTCTTCTAATGTCATGAAATTCCCACAAGCTTAGCCAAATATCATGCTCTGATACCACTATAACATCCAAGAATGGGAAAGATGGGAATATAGAACATATGCACAATTCCAACTACGGTAAAATAGGAATAAAACATGTAGAACTGGAAAAATGTTGGAATACATCAAAACATCATACATAGGAGCAAAAACAGCTGAGCCATATCATTAATATCACAAAAAATGAATGTACACAGTTCTGCAAAATGAATGCACTCAATCCATCCAAAGATGGTTGAAACAACTCTAAATCCTAGCACTAGAAAAGTATAAACTGATGTTGTTGCTGGAAATTGTTGTTGTTGTGAAGAATATCTATGCATGAGAGGTTATTGGATTGCTTAGAAAGATATGGGATTTCAACCACGGACTCTACTCTAAAACCCCAAAAAAACCCAGAAATGGTTTGGCCAGATTTTGAGTTTGGAATTTCGACCCTTTTTCGGTTGTACACTACACCCCTGTTGGCTGAGTTACGCACTCCCTGGAGACAACTGCTAATCTGGGGCAGAAAGAATGATCTATCTGCTTCAATAGCACCCACTCAACTCACTAACTGAAGTGCGGGTCCCTTCTCCCGGTTCCCAAGCTTAAAACTTTAGTTCTATCTCCTCCACTGAATATGCAATTATTACATGCACAATTGTTGGGAAATATTGCACTTTCTAGGAGGGATGATGATGTTGCCTGCTGATAGATAATACAATTTTGATCCCAGGATATTGAAGTGATCCCCAGAGTGAACGATTAATCCCTCACAGTATTCCAAGTTGAGTTGCTTGGAACTTTTTCTTCTCCTCAAACCCTCATTGTAGAATTACGCAATTTCTGCATGAAATGTTGCTGCATAGGAGAATAGATGGATGGCCTAATGCTGGATATGACAATGAAACTCCCAGAAGAATACAATGGATCCATAGTGTGAAGATTTTATCCCTCCATATGTTTCTCAGCTGAAGTACTGAGAACAACCTTTGAACTCTCAAACCCAAGTTCAGGAATGCGTAATTCCTGTAGCTGGAAGTGCAGATGAGAGTGGTTGAAACTGGCATTGATTGTTAGATGATGAATTATGCCCAAGAAAACCTTCCCAAAGTAGGGACTCAAAGTCCCCCGTGGGTAAGGGTGGGATTCCCACTCAGGAACAGAAGGGTAAGGCCTTATCGAAATCTCTTTTTGAGATTCTTTCTATATTAATATGAATTAGAAGATAAGATTCGTACAAATACAATGACTCTTTCATTTACTTCATTCAATGTCTTTCAGTCAAGTGATGAGTCAATCTATTCTTCCGCTATATGATCGGAAAAAAAATTTGGATCGATCCAATTTCAATCTCTGTCGAAGGAACCACAGAAAAACGGAGAATATTAAGTACTAAATATTTGCTCATTTCTCTGATGGGAGATTATGCAAAGTTTTTGTAAAAACCCGAACTATGAGAATATAAATTTGCAGATATAATATTTTCTTCTCTTATTTTGGCGTTTCTTATAAGCATCAGATTTTCTATTTGACAAAACCTGATTGATTTACTTTTAGATAGCTAGCTGCTGTATTGGACCTAAAGTACCTTTGCCTTGCCCTGCCCTGTTTTCTTCTATAAGCGCAAGAGAAAGAATCACTCGTTGTACTTCCGCAAGATGAGTCTTTTATTATTGGTAGTTATTCACAGTTCGAGTGTGATAAGGCCTTTATCAGACAGCAATTCAGTTGATCGGGGTGAAAATCATAGGGGTACTAAACAACACAGTAGACTTAGCTAAACAACTGAAACATGCAAAGAAATGTCTTATGACACTCAGCAATAAAAATCCAAACTCCCCTCCTTTGCTGCCCTCATCTTCCTTTTATGGTTGTGAGCCTTCCCTAGCCTTGGCCCACCTCATAATTGCACTGCACATGTGGCCACTAGCCTCCATAAAGATTGTGTTGTCCTCCATGATCTCCATCATTACTGCAATTAGTCTCCACTTGCTCCATCATGTGTGCATTTAATGCACCACTTCCTCCATCATCCCTGCAATTGCTTCTCCACTATCTCCATCATCTTGCATTTATTCCTCCATTATCTCCATCATCTTCCTCATTAATTCTCTATGGCCTCCACCCTTTCTTCATTATTATGATGCTCCACTACTCCATAATGCTACTCCACTACTCAATTAACCCACATTCACACTATAGAAGTGGATTTTATTCATCTATTGGGTTTATGGGTCCCTCCGCCCTTTTATTTACTTAGCTAAATAAGAAAAGTAAGAACTCGAATATTCCAATTAGCTGATGGAAATTTTGGAATATTACATAACTCAAGAAAAGGGATTTTGGAGGCTTAGGCTTAGGAGCGATAGTCTTGGCTTCTCTAATTGGCATAGGAGTGAAAATTATTCTTTGGAGAAGCAAGAAGAGACTTAATGTTCCACTCGTGGAACTAGTGCCTCATCATTATAATTATGTACTTGTATCTTTCACCTAATTGAAACTTAATGAGCCAACATATTTTCATGCATGTATCGCGAATGTTTTAGGACTATTCTTGGGATGCTTATGGTATATGTTGTGTTCATATGTACTAGAGAAATTGAACTATTTCAATGGATTTGATACTCATCTTGTTGAATGTGTGTTGTATTCGCTTTAGCAATCACTATGTGAACTACTTTTCTAATGAATATTTTCATGCTCTCGTGTGTCTCTATTTGGTTAGTACTATTACTTCCTTCCATATACTCACTCTCATCTCTCTCCTTTTATACATTGCAATTGGAGTTTCACAATGTTAACTTGCTTGTTCAAGGTATATCTATATATATATATATATAATATCTTATGTTATATGTTGAAACAAAGGTGAAACTTTGTATTATGGTGTCTGGGTTGATACTTTGAATGGGGCTCCTATTGAAAAAATGGGAGGTCGAACTGGGACATCACATCGGGGATACCCCCTTTATGTTGGCAATATCCAACACTGTCAACATTCTAGTGCTAAAAGGAGGAACAATTGACAAGTTATTCCTGTTGAGTGTCCTTTTAATCTCTTATATTAAATGGATCTTTCCAAAATCATAACCCCAACATATTTCTCTAACCTATCTCCTAGTAAAATTTCCATTTTCAAGAAAATTGTTCATGTCTAGTCTCAATTCAGGGTTAATGGCGAGGGTGGTACATTTTTATCCAAACACATAAATAATTTTCTTCAGTTTTGTAAATATCATGAAATCGATGATGAAGCTGTCGTGTGTATTCTATTCACCCTCACTCTTGAAATTTGTGTTAATAGATGGTGTCATATCTTACCATATGCCTCTATCCATTCATTTGATAAATTCTTCAAAGAGATTTATCAATATTTTGATAGGTATGATTATCGAGATGTTTTTAAAAGAATTAATCAACTTAGAATGGAGCCTGATCAATCAATTTTGGATTTTTGTAATAGATTCCTTCATTTGTGTTGTGAGTTTCCTGGAGAATATATGGATTGGGACTTCCTTGTTTGAAATTTTGGTTCAAATCTCTTTACAAGGTGATCTGAAACCCCTTGATGTTTCTACTCTCCCAACTCTTGTAAATCATGAGACACCACAAATTTTAGAGGAGGCACCTACTATTCCTTTTGTTCCTTGTCCTCCTCCTTTTCTAGTACAAACTTGGGTGCCTCCTTGTGGTAATGATGAAGTTGGGAAATATACAAATCAAATCATTGATCCACTTCCCGTGATCTTGATATGACCGAGGATAATTTGGAATGGCTCATGGAGCCTAAGGAAAAGGCCTATCCTTTGATCTCTCAAGATGATATTAACATGAATAACTTCAGCCTTGAATATGATTTTGATTATTTTCCTCCTCTTCCATCTCTTTCTCATAACCCCTTGCCCCTTGATATGCCTTATTTTACATTTTCCAATCTAAACATTGATTAGGTGCATGGTATTCACTCTTCATAGGCAAAGGAGCAGGAAAGTGAGAATTATTTTGATATTTTTCCAAAATGCTCCTTGTCAAGATTATGTTCTTCCATCCTTGGTTCATTTTGAATCTAAGAATCTCAGTGATGAATAAAATGAAGTTAATTTTCTTAATCAATTTGAATTCATGGACAACCACCATTCTGATGATTTTGATACTATTGATGAATGTGATGGTGATTGTAAAAGTGCACTAATTAGTCTTTCAATTTCTAGAGAATATTTGAAATATTTAAACCTTAACTCTCATTTAGTCTAAGAAAATGTTGTTATCAAAACTCACTCTTCACCACACCATCCCTTGTGATCAATTATTTATCTTTAAGTTTATCAGCTAATGAGTTGGATTTTAAATTGACACAAGGTAGTGAGATTATCCATGGTGAAGAGGAAGGTAAATAAATCATTGAATATCAATTCCATCCATTGTCATTTCCAGTTCTGCGTGAAGAAAATCCTTATATCCAGGTTAATCATGAGATTCATTAAATCTATTCATGCCTGGATTTGCAATTAGAAGAACCTTATGACTTGGGTAATATGTTTGTTGAAGATGTAAAATCTGATGAAATCAGTGATGTAGATTGTTGCCACTTGGATAGTAGTAATTCAGTTGAAATTATTGATGGTATTTGTCCACATACCATGTGTGATCTGATCCAATCTTTGATATTTCATTCTACAATATTTGAAAGTTCTATGATCTGTTAGGGATTTGAGACACTACAAATCTCCTTGATGGTTATGTCAAGTTCTCGCGACTCTGGTAAGATTCCCCAACTAATTCAGATTTGGAGTTTCTCTCATATTCTTTCCTTTTCATGGTTTCACTGAATTTAAACTCCTTCTTGAGAGTTGTGTGGTATTTGAGATATAGTTATTATAAATTTCAAGGTTTGGTTCCCGATCAGATTGAAAGTCATTTCTTAGTTGATTCATATTCATGCAAATATATTGCATGAAACTCAGCTGTGGAATGTATACCTTTCATGGATGAGTGAAGTTGTGAATTTTATCATTGTAAAGATATCATTGGTCGAAGGATTCATATCTATTAGATACTATTGAAAATGATAAACTCCTAATCCTTCTTGTGAATATTTTGATACTAAGTATTTTCTTCATGGCACCAACTATCCTCTTCAGTGTCAATTAATTCTTCTGTTATTTGTTGAATCAAGTTCCTCTTTTTCATCCACTGCATCTGGATTGGTTTCACATATTTTTTATACTAGCATTCCTTTTCAATTCTTTCAATGATGGTGGTGCTAGTATAGTTTGCAACCAGTCATGAGGAAATGGTTTGTTACATTCAACATGTGAGGAAGTTGATTCTTTTGTTCAAATAATTTGCAAATCTATTAAAACTGATATATATTTGTTGTTTACTAATCAAGAGTCTTTTGCCTTAATTAATATATCCGATCATGATAATTTTTATGAAATTTTTCATTTTCCCACTAGCATATCTCATTGCAAATGTTTTACATCAATTGAACCTTATGATTTGGCATCTCAATATTCAGATACTTGTCAATTAGTTGAGGAACTTCATCCTTTGTTGATGGTCTTTCAATGATTGTGGTGCTAGTATAGTTTGCAACCAATCATGAGGAAATGGTTTGTTACATTCAACATGCGAGGAAGTTGATTCTTTTGTTCAAATAATTTGCAAATCTATTAAAACTGATATATCTTTGTTGTTTACTAATCAAGAGTCTTGTGCCTTAATTAATCTATCCGATCATGATAATTTTCATGAAATTTGTCATTTTCCCACCAGCATATCTCATGGAAATTTTTTTACATCAATTGAACCTTATGATTTGGAATCTCAATATTTAGATACTTGTCAATTAGTTGAGGAACTTCATCCTTTGTTGATGGTCATGTCAGCTTCTCACTATCTTGATAATCTTCCTGAACATGATAAAATTTATTTTCCCTTACAACATTCTCATCGCATTTCCATACTATTAATTTGAATTTCAACATTTCTTAGATTTCAAGATTTTCAAGAGGACTCTTATGAATTTCATGATCCAATTTATGATCAGTTAGAAACATCTTACCTAGAAAACCATTATGATAATAACATATTTCTATCTCTCTTGATGTTTTCTAACCAAGACAACACAGATGCAGGTGATTTCACAAGGAGTTGTAGAGGTTTGTATGATTCCTATTCTTATCGAAAAGGTAATTTTGTAGGTTGGGTAAAGTCAGATGTTATGACACATCTTTCTTCCTGTGGGAAGGACCTTCAATGTTTTGTGGAAAATGTTCAAGCTTCTTTACTTTTTGTTGCACATTATTGTATATCGGTTGTAATTTTTCTTATATTTGTGTTTGTAGGTCGGGACCAATTACAGTGGCTTCATTGGAAATATCATTATACTTATCCCTAACATTCTATATGGTTAGGTTAGAAATAGGCTTAGTTGCATTTAGTTTCCCTTGCATTGCATCCACCCTTTGTCCTACTCTCCATCTATTCTCTACATTTGCTTTGTTTTCCTCTTCTTTGTTAAGCGTGATTTTTTACATTTCAGTTTTATTTGCTTTATTATATATCTTTCTTTGTTTTTGCTTAATAAGACTTTTCATGAAAGATTCTCCTATTTGAATCAAAAGGCAACATCGAAAAACTTGAAAAGGGAAATTGTGATGGTGAACAATGCTTGGCTAATTTGTTACCTCTTCTCTATTCTAGGTCTACATATCCTTAAAGTCAATGATGTTTGAATGGAAAATGCTTAAACATAAATACTTTGGTCGAACTATAAATTTTGTATCTATTCCAGGATCCTCATTTCTCAACTCGACATTGTAAGTAAATAATGTTTTTTTCTTATTGTCCCATTCAAGTTGAGAAAGGTAAGGGGAAAATAAATTAGTGATCAAACCTATATCAGAGGTAAAATTATGCTTCTTTGAAGGTACAACCTCTTCTTCTCTCAATAAATCGGGATCCATCTTCCTCCCCATTAAATAAATAAGTTCCTAAGCACATCTTTGTAAATAAAATAAATAAAGGGTGAAATAAGAGAAAGGCTTCATGCATATAGAGGTGAAGCAAGCAACTACTCTGTGGTACTATTCAATATTGATGGTAGCGAAGCGATGCTTGTGCTCCTATATTAACCCTGTCATGGTAACGTCCAAACCTACTAACAGCGAAGCAACTCTAAAGATGAAAAATCATACTCTGATTATCTTAAACTCATAGTTATATATTACCCTTTCCTAGATTGAAACAATTGTGATTTAGCAAGCCTTGATATGTGTTTAACCGAGTAAGGGAATGGGGTGGACTATATCACTTAGTAAGTTAAGTGGGGAAGCCAAGGTAATCCACAATATGAATCAATACTTCCTAAAATACTGAGACCTTACACTTTTATAATTAAACCTAAACAAAGAAGTTGGAGTTCTACTATTGTGTCACCAAGTGTTGATGCTACAATCAACATTCTCCAAAATTTTTATCACATTTGAATTTTTGAGCCTACTAAGTATCTTAAAATATTTCATCTATAGGCCACTTTAGTTTCAATTGATGATATGCTAAGTGCTTAAGTCTTCTTCTCGATTCTAACTTTCAAATTCACTTCCTCGCACATGCACAATCTTGGTTAACCCTATAAGCACACTTAGGCTTAGGAGAACTAGTCTTGGCTTCTCTACTTGGCATAGGAGAGAAAACTATTCTTTGGAGTAGTAAGAAGTGACTTAATGTTCCACTAGTGGAACTAGTGCCTCATCATTGTAGTTGTGTACTTGGATCATCCACATAATTGAAACTTAACGAATGTATTGGGAATGTTTTAGGACTATTCTTGGGATGTTTACGGTATATGATTTGTTTGTATCTACTATAGAAATTGAATTATTTTGGTGGCTTTGGACTCATATTGTTGAATGTGTGTTGTATTCACTTTAACAATCGTTACGTGAACTATTTTCCTAGTGAATATTTGCATGCTCTAGTGTGTCTCTCTTAGGTTAGTACTATTACTTCCTTCCAAATACTCACTCTCATCTTCCGCTCGTGCAGGTCTCATTTTACACATTGTGATCGGTGTTTCACAATGTCAACTTCCTTGTTTATTCAAGGTCTATGTATATGATCACTTATGTTATCAATTGAAACCAAGGTGAACCTTTGTGTTATGGTGGTTGGGCTGATACTCTGGATGGGACTCCTACTCCAAATAGTGTGAGGTCTATTTGGGACTTCACATCGGGGAGACCCTATATGTTGGCGGTATCCAACACTGTCAACATAACTATAATATATAGCTATATGATGTTATAGTTGATAATAGTTAAGTATATATAATTATATAATTATGTTATGAACTATAGTTATAGTTATGTTACATGCTACATTATATACAGTTACATATGTTATGTTATATTTTATATATAGAACTATAATATATAGTTATGTGATGTTATAGTTAAGTAGTAGTTAAATATAGTTATATTATGTTATAGTTAAATATTATATATATAACTAAGTTATGTTTTTTTATATAGTTACATGGTATATATATAGTTAATAAAATTAATTAAATACCAATTTTTTTTGGATTTTTAAGTTTAAAGATTAATAGTTTATTTAAGTAATTATTACTTTTAAACTAATTATACTATATTTAATATTTAAAAATTATTTAAAATATAAATCAATTTAAATTTAAAATAATAAAATAAAATAAAATATCTTATTTGATATTTAATAGAGATTGAACACCATGAGCAACGATATTCATCATGTCAATCTCAGGCTTCTAATTAATTTATTTATTGGTTTAATAGTTTGGTTGTTTTATGTTTTAGAGTGTTTTTTGGTATATTTTTGGTCAAATTTGTTCGAAATTCAAAATGAATTAAATATATATATGATTTAACTAAATTCCTAATAAAAATCTTTAAAACCTAAAATAATTAGAAAATAATGTTTTTACTATTCAGAATCAGATTATATTCATAAGAAACATGCTACCAAATTGCAAGTAAGAAAAAAAAAAAAACCTAAATTACAATTATTTTGGTGGTTTCGAAGCATTTTCTTGGTGGTTTTATGGTTTTCTAGGCCTATTTTGTGGTTTTCCAAGTGGTTTTGAAGGGTTTTTTTGGTGGTTTGCATGGTTTTTGTATGGTAATTTTTTTTTTTCTCGAATTGATTTATTAATTTTGCAAGAAAAATTAAATAAAAAACACAAAAGGGATAGGAACCCTGCCTTAGCTTGAGCCTCTAGTTGGTTGGCGGAGTTGTTGGCGAGGTTGGTTGGATTGCTCCATGCTCCAATGGCTCGATTGAGACCCAATACCTCAGTCGAGCTCTTAGTTATCTCGCATTATGTGCACAAATGATGTGTGCAAACCGCGAGCGTGCGTTTTAATAGAAAATAATGGTTTGATCAAGCTCTAAACCTTGATCGAGCCCTATAGCTCGATCGAGGGTTTGTTTTGAACTCTTGATCGAGAGTTTGTTTTAAACCCTCGACTGAGCTATTATTTTAGCATTTGAGAAGCTCGATCAAACCCTCTTTTTCACGTAAACGCACCCTCTCTTGCCAAAAAATGGAACCTAGCTCCATGCCATCGCCCATGAATGAATTCTTTATAATTTCTTTTTTGCACATTAATAAGCGTAAAAAATGGAGATTTCCTCGTAATTTGGACCAATATTCTTCAAGGAAATTAAAGTGGATGAATAGGCACCATTCTAGAACAAAGTGCCCGCATAAGGAGCAAAATATTATACTTCATACAATGTGCATGTGTGAACGCTGTTATGGGAAACAAATATTTGGGGGACTTTCAAATGTTTTGTTATTTTTTCAATGAGATTTATTGTTATAATTTTTTTCCCTTTTATTTATATTTATAAATATATAAATGATTTTTGAAAATTTTATGAATTATTAAAATCATATAATATAATATTTAATTTATAATTTTTTTGTTATATTTTAATGAATATAATATAATATAATAACTCAAATTTATAATTTTTATTATATTTTAGTGAAATTAATAAATAAAATATAATATAATATATAATATTTAGTTTTGTTTAAAAAAATTAATAAGTTTAGTTTTCATTCGCTAGAGTTTATTGTTACATTTAGATTATTGGCACAAGGCAAATGTTAAATAATGTATTTTCATTATATCTATTAAATATTATATTACCATAATTATATAATTAAATGATTGGTAAAAGTGGATACGCACATCTCTTACTGGAAACCTGTGCTATATTTTGATCTTGGGTTGGTTTCTCCTTCAACAATGGCTTTTCCATAGGGGGCCCTTCCCCCTCCCCAAGATGAGGTCATGGCCTTCCAAGCATTGATATCATCTCTCTCACAAAAGCAGAGACCTAAGGCGAATTGTTCGAAGTTTGTTAGAAGACTGGAGTTTATTCCTCTATGTCAATGCCTCCAGTCTTCTGCAGATCATCCCTTGCATATTCAAATCGGGCTCTTGTGGGAAAGTTCACATGAATGTGGCCTTCCCCTAAGTCGATGGAATTTTTGATAGAGAAAAATTGGAAAGGCAAGATGAAAGGGAATTTGGGAATTTTCGCGATTGGAAATGACCTTTTTACCTTTACGCTTGAGTTCAAGGAGGATAAAGAGATCATCTTTCGAAATGGGCCATATTTATTTTGCAACTAAGGAATGTATTTGAATAGATGGACCTTGGCCTTGATCTTGTCAAACACATCCCTACTGCGATCCTGATTTGGGTGAAACTTCCTCGACTCCCACTGTCCTGCTAGAGCGATGATTTCATTAGGGCAATCAGGAATGGAATAAGAAAATAGATAGATCGGGCAAAGCCCAAGGGTGGTCAGTTTGACTGCGCCAAGATCTGTGTTGAAGTGGATCTAGAGAAGGGTATTCCTACCAAAATACCCCTAACAATGGGGAATTGGAAGCATTTTCAGATGTTGGATTATGAACAAGTCCCATTTAAGTGTATGATTTTCTATGAGTATGGTTTTTTCATTAGGGATTGCAAGAAAGCACAGGTGGAAGCTCTAGAAAATTCCTAGCTTGGCCAAGGAGATCAATCGGGCCAATGGAAAACACATAAAAAGGGAGGGAACAAGAGATCAGTCCAAGCCAACAATAGGAAGTATTAGAACAATGAAGACCCATATACTTCATCGATCCCATTTGGGGTCCTCCAATATTTTGAAGCCTCCCTGTTGGACTCCCAAGAGAACCAAACTTGAAAAGATGAAGAAATACCTCAAGAGGAGCCAACAGAATAAAGGTAAATACAAGAGCGAGTAGGATAATTAAAATATAATGAGAGGCAGGTGACTTAGATTCTCAACCAATATGGAGGGGCCAATTTTATGTCAGCTGGCTCAGCCAGCTCCTCAAGCAAGGGGGCAGAATGAAACTCTTGAGGGACCTTGAAAAATCGTCACCAGAACTATGACACAGGCACAACAAGGTAGTGAGGAGAAAAAAAATCATGATGTAGGGAGTCATTTCAAAAAGAAAGGAAGACATTCTAGGAATGACCTCAGAGAATCATAGGCAGAGAAAAATAAGAAGTTAGGGAACCAACCTCATATCTTAGACATTCTCAAGGAAACATGATCAAAAGGAGTAGAAGGAACACAAAAGGGAGGTCCAAAGTTAACTTTGACCCCCAAATAATGAATATCCTTTCATGGAATATAAGGGGTATGAGAGGCCCCTCAAAAGTCCTCTCAGTCAAGGATATGGTCAAAAAGGAACAACCAATGATTATTCTACTACATGAAATAAAAATGGAGGAAGAAGAGTTAATAAAACTATCAAAATATTTCTGGAATGGAAACAAAGGAATAGAACATAATTGAAGGGGTGCCTCATGAGGATTGGGGACCTTTTGGAAGAAATATCATTTCATCTTAGTCGATAGTATCAAATTCCACAACTACATAGGAGTGGAATTAGAGAAAATCGATACAAGAGAATGATTCAAGGTTATCAATTTATATGCACCCTTAAAATACACAGACAAACAAGAATTTTGGGATAAATTATTAGCACTTCGAAGTAGAAATTGGAATCATATGGGAATTGCAAGGGGAGACTTCAACACAACAATGTACTCATCTGAATGTAGGGGAGGAAATATAATTAGAGATCCTTTTCAGAAAAATTTGGAAGATCTTCTCTCTGAATGGGATTTGATAGACGTCAAACCACACAATGGGAAGTATACATGGTCCAATCAAAGGGGGGGAGGTGATTACATAACAGCTAGATTAGACCGCTTCCGCATTCATAGTTCATGGTTGATTTAAGGCCTTGATACTCAATCTTCAATTGCAGTTTCTGGTGAATCTGATCACAAGCCAATAACCTTGATTTTGGATAGGAAGGAGGATATAGGTCTGATCCCCTTTCATTAGAACCAAGATGGGTGTCAGAGGAGGGAGTCTGTGATTCAATATCCTTGGCATGGAGACAAGCATATGCTGGATACCCAGCCATTTTGGGGAATCCAAAATAAATTAATTCAAACAAGCATTGTGTACCTAGGCTAAATAAGTGTATATTCCACCTGGGAGGAAAAACGAGGGATTGGTTAAAGAACTGGAACAACATATTATAATTGTGGAGGAAAAACGGGTGGAGGACTGGAATATGGAGAAGGATAAGAGCCTCAGTAAGTAGATATATCGGGACAACAAAAAGGAGGAGGAGTTATGGTGTCTAAATTCAAGAAGCATATGGTTAAAAGTGGGGACCAAAACACCTCCTTCTTCCACAAGCAAACTAAATCCAGGGAACTAAAGAATAGAGTAAAGGTAATAATTTTTGAACGAAGGCCTCCAATTTTAAAATTTTCAGAGATCAAGGAGGAAGCATACTCCCACTTCTGTAATTTGTACTTAGAGTACAAGGTAATAGATGAAAGAGTGCAGGAGGCCTTTCTCACATCCTTCAATTCAGAAATCATAGCTAAGGAAAATTCTCTCCTTATTCAAGAGATTAAGGAGGATGAAATGATAGATGCAATTTGGGCTCTGGATCCAGATAAGGCACCTAGCCCAGATGGGTTCTCCATAATTTTTTATCATACCTTATGAACCTTAATAAATAAATATCTAATTTTAACGCTCAATTGGGCCAGAACAAAAGGCAAAGTAGGAGGAGGCACAAATTCAACCTTTTTAGCTCTAATCCCTAAGGAACTGAATGCATCAAATTTTAGCAGGTTTAATCCCATTTATTTATGTAATGCATCATATAAAATCTTAATGAAATAATTTCTATTTGCCGCAAAAATATCCTTCCAAGACTTATCTCAGAGAATCATGGCGGGTTCCTTCAAAATTGATATATTTTATATAAAGTCATATTGGTTTAGGAGGTGATTCATTCCAGTCAAGGAAATGGAAAACCAGGTATGGTCATTAAGTTGGACATGGTAAACACCTTCGACCAGGTAAGACGCTCCTTTTTTTATATCATATTGATTAAACTTGGCTACAGTAAAGAATTTGTAAATTGGATATCTACATGTATTAGAAGGCCATGAATTGCACCATTGATGAATGGGAGGCCAACCTCCTTTTTTAAATATTCCCATGGGCTATGTCAAGGTTTCCCACTCTCTCCATTTCTTTACATTATGGTGACAAAGAGCTTAAGCAAAAATATGGAGGAATCTCGTAAGGCAAGGTCTCTCCCCAGCCTCACCATATCTCGACAGGTCAAAGCCATCAATCATTCACAATTCGTCGATGAAACCATTATTATGGGATGACCTTCCAAAATCATAGTTTATAGATTCAAAAAAATATTGAATGGTTATCACGAGCATTCAGGACATTTAGTGAAAAAAAAAATATATATATATTTATGGATTGAATAGTTCAATCGTTGTGTTTCAAGAGATTGCATCCATTCTAAATTTTTTGGTCCAAGCAGAATGGAGATGCTTTAAATATATTGGGATCCCAATTTTGCTAGGTAATTCTCATAAGGAAGATTGGGAGGAAGTCTTGCAAAATTCCAGAAGAAGATTGTAGGATGGAGAGCTTATTGGTTGAATTTGGTCAGGAAAACAACCCTGATCAAGGTAGTTCTTTCTTGTCTCCCAATTTATCTCTATTTAGAATTGTTAGCTCCAAAAGGTATACTAAATTAGTTGAGCATTATGATCAGGAAATTTTTGTGGAAAGGTGAGAAGAATAATGACAAAATGTTTCATCTAATCAATTGGAATGTAGTCAGATTACCAAAGGAAAAGGGAGGGTTTGGAATTAGGGACCCGATACTGGTTAATATATCCATGGGAGCTGAGTTAGTATGGAAGTTAATCTTGGAGCCCAGAGGAATAATGGAAGAAGGCTTTTACAAGGAGATACTTTTAGAAATCCTGAATTACAACACTGTAGGAAGTACAATGAACTGGATGTGGATTTAAAATATGGAGGTTGTGCAGCAAGCAATACCTCTTATTGTGGACAACTTGGGCTAGCAAACAAGGAATGGAGCTCATATCAATTTGTGGAAGGATAAATATCTACCCAATATCATCTTCTCATTCGAGTACTTTCAGCCTCTGATTGTTTGGATGTAAGATAGTGGGACACAAAATTAAGGGATATAATATAATGGGATGCTTTGGGTTCCCGGAAAAGGATGGGTTTGTCATGGTCTTCCTCCAAGGATACAAGCATCCTGGGAGAAACTCATTCTTCTCTTGAGAGGTCTAGCTTCGATGCATATAGATGAGAAAGACATCAAGACCTGGACAACAAGTAAACAAGCCAAATATTTAGTGAAAGAAGGATACCAGTTCTTATTGCACATTTTACCAGCCTCTGGTTCCTCTAAATTGTGGAAAGATATTTGGAATAATGATGGCATCCCAAAGGTAAAATCCTATTTCTGGACTTTGGTCCATGAAAGCGTTCTTACAGCTAAAAATCTAAGGCGCGGGAATATACAAGGTCCATCATGGTGTGTGTTATGAAAACAGGAGGAGGAGTCAATACATCATTTATTTCGTCGATGTCAATTTACTCTATCCGTGTGGAGATGTGTATTTAGTCGGTTATATCATATTGAAACTATTATGTCCAGTTGGAAAGAAATGTTTACAGATTGGTATTACTTCATCTCTTCGCAGGGGATAAATATGAAGAGATCATGCAAAGACCTTCCTAAGTTCATATGTTGGGGAATCTAGATTACCATAAATCATTGCATATTTGAGGGAAATAACCCCTCAATAATTCCATGACGGTTGTAGCAATGGTCTATGAATCCTTAACGGTGAAAGGCATCACAAATTCTGAGATGGAGGAATTGACAAAGATAGAAAAGTAATGGTTAGTCATTATCATGCCACGATATCATGGTGGAAGCTTCAATCCTCATCCCCAAGCGAGGAAATTTTGATGTCTTCGGTTAAAAAAGAATATTTTAACCACTGGAAAGAGTCTAAAGTGTTTCCCACCCTCTTCTTTGACAGTGTTGTGAAAGGAAATCCAAGGAAGGTAGGAGCGGGAGGGGTCTCGCTATCACTCTCGGAGGAAAGAGAATAAACATAGTTGGGGACTTCATGTTGGTTATAAGAATGTTCTCAAATTTTCATTATATGGACAACTATTTACCCATTGTTAAATGAATTAATTATCAGCTGAAAAATTTTGAGCAACACTCCTTATTCCATGTTCTTCGACACTTGAACACGGTTGCCAATGAAATGGAAAATCGCGAGGTTCTTTTAGGATTTGGGAGATATGATTTGGATGGGAGAATGATGACTACCTTCTTGTCTCATAAATTAATGTTGGTCAGAGTGGTAATAACTACTAGCATGGCTCTCGAAGCTAGAGGGATGATGCTGAGGAGATAACCTTTTAAGGTTGGATAGGTGGAGACTACTCAGGACACATGGCGATCTCCTGGATCTCCAGGATAACTCATCGTATGGTTTCAAGTGGATACCAAAGTGGAGTTTGGAGGATCTGAAGATCCCGTCTTTTGAGAAAATTTTCAGGATTGTGAACAACAAGAGAGAATTAATGGCAAGGAGGAATTCCGCTGCAAATTTCTTGAGGAACTGGTTCACCAAATCCGTGGGATAGACGTGTATTTAATGGGACTGCAACTCTAGGATCTTCATGGGATAACTGCATGAGAAGAGAAATTTCATGCGATAGAAGAGCGGGGTTTACATAAGGCACCACCACCCTTTATTATGATGCACATAGTTAAAGTCTTAGTGAGTAGTGGTGATAGCAGTGAGAGTTGGTTGAGCACGGAAATGTGTACATCGGGAGGTCACGATGGGAACCCTTCCAAGGAGGAGCTGGGGCGCTGGAAGCGGACTGCTGAATTCTTGTTTAAGCTAATTATGGGGAAACTTGACCTCATCACTCATCGAGTGGAATTGTTGGAGAAGAAACGGGTTACTAATGCCAAGAGAATCAATGCGAAATTTGAGGTTGTGGAGGCAACCTTAGAGCGAAAATTTGTGAAGAGGAGAGAGACCTACTCACTGCCAATTAAGAGTTGGTTAATGACAACATATTTATTGAGGTTAAGGAGATAATTGCAAGACCCCCAAAGGAGGTTGTTTCCCAACTTCAAAGTGATGGAGGAGTTGTCAACTCTGGTGCAAGACTGAGCAGCCGAGGCAACACTATCGGTGAGGACGAGGGGAAGCTCAACATAGGATAATGTTTACTTATGTTTTGTCGATGTATTTTTTTATTAGGGCTATACTTCCAGATCTATGGCAGATTTCAGTGTTTTCTATTATTATATAAGGCTAGTAGGAGAAAGAAAATAACTTCAAGGCTATACCAGTACATGGAAGCATATGCTAAGTTTGAAGCAATTATTGTTAATATGATGTAAAACGGTTATGGTCGTGAAATCTATATTTTGAATATAAAGTATCTGTTCTATTTATAAAAAAAAAAAAGGAAGAAGAAGAAGAAGAAAGTGGACAAGCTTGTAATAAAATATTTATTTTATGATACATTTCACATTACCAAGATTTAAATATTTTATAAAAATTAATTATTATTATAATATAAATTGTGATGAATAAACAACTTCCAAGAATTTTTATGGGTAAGACCCAAGATCAATTAACAATAGCTTCCATTATTCACCTCAATCACATGAAGTGGGGCATTATTTCTATAAATACTTAGTATATAAGTTAAACAAATATACATTTAAAAGACATATAACAAAATTTTTAACTATGGAAACTCACCCTTACTTTATCATCATGGTTATTAGATTATAGATTTTGTTACAATACCATGAACCAATATCATAACTTATTCATACCACATGTCTCAAAACCATAATTTATTTTATATGATACTTGTTCATATAAAAAAAATTAATCAATCAATATAATTAAAAACTATACAAATCTCAACCTTTAATTTATTTACCAAATAAGATAAAAAAATCAATCCAATTATTAATAATTCCATAATACTTAATATTTATGCCAAAGAAACACAAATACAATAAAAACTATTTTTTTTTCAAGTTGTTTGTGATCCTCTAGGCTTGACTTGTGGCTTGATGAGCCGCAACCCAAGGGCATCTAAGCTATCAAAGTCACCCGGGGATCGCACTCGGCCTCGACCACACTATCCCTTAGCTGACTGGATTTTTTTAGCATGTCTCCTCCCCCTGAGACATGAAACAACCACCCCTGTGAGGTTTGATCCTGGGTCGCCAATCTGACAAGGCCCATCCTCAATCAGTTGTGCTAGTGGGACTTAACACAATAAAAACTAATTTAAATTTATTTTAACCTTGATTTTACTAAGTACCAAAAAGAATCAAACCTATGAAAACACAACTTTCCCTTACATTTAACTTTTTAAAGTTTTGTATTCTAAAAAATTGACGCATATATGCTTGTGCATATGAAACTAAGATGTATATCATGATTAATTGATAAGACAATGTTGTTCATTGTAAATAGAAGAATTGGTTTATTCAGTGGAGTTTAGCTTAGGTGCTTGGGAAGAAAAGCTATTATTCTCCACTCAAATTTAAATCCCACTTATAACAAGTTCAACTTTTAATGAATAAATTGTTAAATTTGTTTGTAAGACATACATCCTTTATACAATTATCTTATACATGATACATATAAACTAACATTCAAAATTTAATTTGTGATATTTAACTTCAACTTTTAATAATTTCAAAATCATTTTTAAAAAAAATGAAATCAAAATTTAATAAATTTAATTTATCAATGTTGTTTTCAATAAATAAATATATATATATATATATAATAGAAAACTCAATAAATAATTTAGAATTTTATAATTAAAAAAATACACAAAATTATTCAAATAATTTCAATGGAATCAACGCACAATTTAATCAAATAAAGTGAATTAAATTTCAAGTCTCCTTTTCATATAAAAAATTGTATTTGAGATCATATTAATAAATAGTCAAAAACTACTTTTTATATTAAAGCAACACTACATATTACACTTATATATATATATAGAAAAGTTGGGTAGGACTTTAAACTTGAAGTCTTATTTTAGTATCAATAAAAAAAAATATTTGAGATCCTATTAAAAAATAGTCAAGACTACTTTTTATATAAAAAGCAAGTACAAAGTAGCAATATTACATATTATATTTATTTTGACATTTTTTTAGTATAATTTTTTTCTTTAAAGTTGGGTGTGATGTACATTGTACAAAATATCATCGATCTGAGATGAGAATTTAAACGAATGACTTCATATAAAAAAATACCTTAACAATTCAGTTAATCACAATCTATCCAAAATCCTATGAACATTTTTATTAATCCAAAATACTATGAACAATTTTATTATAAAATTTGAATGTTTAAAAATTTTGTTAAATATATAATTACACCGAAGGTGTTATCTATTGTGGGGTTTTTCGTAGCGACACTGTTGAGATTCGTCGTTATTGACAGAATCTGAATAATGTCATGCTACGTCATGATTCGATGTATGTTTTTTTGCTAGATTTTATTGTATTAAACATTATCCGGTACAGTTGACCTTTAATTTGTCAAATCAGTGCACCCATCCGACGGTCGAAACGACGTCGGATCAATTCGAAAGATCTGACGGGTGAAATCAATATCGCGCGAGTTACTTGCACTACCGTTAACTCGCGATGAGGGAGGTTTTCCAAAATCGCTCAGGGACACGCGTCACCCAGCGTATGGAATCGCTCCAATTTCTTAAATACAACTTACTGCCTTTGTGCTCCGCGATATACTGCCGATTTTAGCTTTGAACAACGTTCACTCTTCTCTTGGTTCCACGTCATTTCCTTCAGGGTTCCACTCCATTCAATTTTCCACTTCAACGCATCTGCTCAACAATCATTCAACTCCCTGCGCCATCAGAGTTGTATTCGATTTCATTCTCCTTCCCGGTTCGAACACCGCCCACCAAGACTTCACCACACAGTTCGGCTTCTACTCAATCTATGATTTAGACAATTTTCGAATCTTACGGTGTCCTCACGACTTTGATACGGAATCCTTACGCATTGCCATCGGTCCATTCTCTCTTTAAACTCCACTTCGGTCCAGACAGAGGTTAACTCCCTCTGCGTGAGGGAAAAGAGATCCATGATGAACTTAACACCGAAGATTCTACGACCCTGCGACCTTATTGATTATATCACCAAATCCTGGTTAGGACTTCATGTTACTGAACAGAGTATTGTAAAAGTTTAAATAACTAGGAATATCTTATGCACAAATATAACTGACACAAATATAACTGAGAAATAGTTTTTATTTAACCTCCTCTAAAGGATTTAACCCTTGATATTTAAGGGAGAAACCAAACTTATCTATTTCACTCAGAAAATAAATAACCCTTGATAGTTTTTACCTTTTGCTTCACAGAGAAACGAATTTGCAAAGCACCACGGCTACAGGAAACCAATTACGCTACGGCTACAGGAAATTGATTACTCTTAAATTGATTACGCTTACGCCTGTACCTGGAAAATGTATAAAATGAATTAGAGAATACCATTCTCCAAATTTCCATTCTGAAATTAACCAACACCCAAATCGCAATGAGACAGGAAGTTTGTATTGAGGGAATTACGGAGACAGTGCGACTCATTAGGTGGCTCGACACTGGGTTCCAGAGGAACAAATGACAAACATGAAAATGAAAATGAGCATGAGCGAAGGGTAGGGTAGGGTCACTTATTTGGAAACCTTAACCCTTATCCACTGTTGGATGTTTGCGCTGAATCAAGACCATTGATAGTGTGCTGCCAGAACACCATGTAAAGATCACGTTTTGGCATTAGTCGAAATTGACAAGTGTGCAATGAGACCTACGTGGCTTTAAAACCGTCCTGCATTCCATACATAAACTAAAATCCCAAGGTTTATCAGCATGCTAAAGCTATTCGCGTAGTATGTGAGTAATTCCAATGGCCCAATAAATATTATATTATTAATATATATTTGGTAAATATCGAATGGCAACACTAGATTCTGTCTTGATGTATATACATCGATTAGATATATTGTTTTTTATTAATAATATTATTGAAAATTGTCTTGTATCTTAACTGGTTCACTTTGTTATTATTTTAAATATAAAAGAATACAAAAGGTTGTTTTTCAAAATTTTCAAAATTTTATTTAAGCCCAAATAACTTTAAATGATATAAATATTATTGGAATTTGGATGAACAATAACAAAATTTAAAACTTAATGGTAACATTGGCTCTCTCGACATTCAAAATTCTCACTACATTAATAATGAATATGCAAAATACTATAGTGTAATTGAGTGTTAATATTTTTAAGATATTTTAAATATAATTTATTGGACATTAAGAAGATTAAATTTGTCAATTGGAGTTATAAAAAGTTGTTGATATGATGGTTGGTATCTTCTCTACCCATATTCAAAGCCTTGCCAATAACATGATAAGTTATATTGTCTTAAATATTTTTATATTGAATTTGAGTCTTTTGAACTCGAGTATACATGTGGGTTGGCTTGGTACCAACAACTCATTTTAGAGAGAGGTTGATTGCTTTCCTTCATTAAAAATATGCAAATGCAAAAAGGTAAATTTTTTAATATACATATATATTATTTAATTGTTTATTATGTTTTAAATTATTTATATTAAAAAAAATGTGTATTAACAAATGTAACATTTTTCTATGCTTCATAAATCCAAACTTAAAATGAATTACATATATTTATTTATTTTATATTTAATTATCACATACATGTAATTATTTAATTTACTTTAATTTTTTTTAAGATGGAGATGAATTATAACAATACAATGGAGTTGAAGATATCATTTGTGTTTTTCCTTGAAATTCTAATAGGCATCAAGTTTTCAAAATTTCCATGTACTTTGAAACAAAAATGGAAGCATATAATCAACTTGTTGCCCATCCAAATTTACAACATGATAAAAATATTCATGGGTTCCAATTCATTTCGTTTTGGCTTTTTAGTACCCTATGAAATGCATGTTTCTCAATTGTTTTTTTTTTCTCCCCCGTCCAAGCAACTTCTCATCATAATCTCCAATATGTAATTTACAAAAGATGGTAGAATATCACAATTATGTCTCCTCAAAAATTGTTTCTAGTTTAGTTATCAGTTCAACAATAAAAATATGATATATTCTACATTCATCTATATGATATATTCTACATTCATCTACATCAATGGAGACCACACCCTTTGATATGTACGGGCGTTAACATAAAGTCTTCTCTCGATTTCAGTCTGGATCGTCAAGATTTTTGAACCCTTCGAACATTGCTATCATATATATATAACCCTGACTCGACTTCAACAGAACATTGGACCACATCATACGTACCCTTTTTTTTCATCCAACGATCACCATCTCTTCACGCCCAATGAACCGATCCGACAACATTCAATGGATATCGCGCAGGCTATATGCACGAACGATAGTGTGCGCTTGAGATTGGTATCGTGAAACCGCTTCCTCCACGTGTCACCCAACCTATGGAATCGCTCCAAATTCTGAATTACAGCTTACCACTTTTCTAACTTGCGATATACTGCCGGATTAACCCGAAACCACGTTCACTCTTACACTTCATGGTTTCGTTTCTCCGCTTCGAGGTTCCTATTCAAGCTTCAACGCCAATGAACTCCACTTCCTTGAACATACAAAACCCGACTTCGAGTTGTTCTCCGACAGAGCCTCTGTTTGCCCGCTCCAAACCAGAACAACACGTTCCACTCTTCTTCGTTTGACTCTGCTGCGCCATTAACGCTCCATTTCATAATGATTATCCTACTAATTGTTATATTTCATGAGTCTACATTCGTTGCTGAAGAACGTAGCTTATGGTAGCCCCCTACGGACTATTCGACCCGTATTGAGCTCTGCAGTGACCACTATACTCCCTTCACCCATAATCGATCCACAAACTTCCGTTCAATGTGTGGCTTACAGCGGACCCAATTCTTCTAGGTATAAATCGCTTCTAAAGAGAGTGAAGGCTTATTCGCAACACAAGTTCATTCCCCATGAACCGAATACAAACAACAGTCACTTATGTGGCATTCAGTTCAAAAGGGTTATATGGTTCCGCATGAGTAACAGAGGCTTGTATAACGCATTTCCATGGACTGATTATATATTTGATTTTGATTTTGATTTTATTTTTATTCGTTTATTTTTATATTTTTCATTTTATTCGTTTTTATTTTTATTTTTATCTATTTATTTATTTTATTTATATCTTTATTTTATATGTTTTGTATTTTTATTTCTAGTTTATTTAATTTTTATTTATTTATATATATTTTTTATTTTTTATTCTTTTTTTCATTTTTTTTAAAGCTTAAATAAAATTACTTATAAAATAAGGTAATTAATGTTATGAGTTTTGAATCAACTAACATATAATTATTAAAAATAAAATAATTCTTTATATATTTAAACTATACATAATATTTCATTATTCTTAACATTTAATTTATTCGAAAATGTCAATTGTTAATCTCAATCAAAACACGCACGACCAGGTCGAACTCTTTGATAGGCACAAGAGTTAATACAAAGTCTACTCCTTTGGTGTACCTTTGCACCCTTAGGGGCAAATGCTAGTATTTAATTTATTTAAACATTTACACTGAATTCAATTCAATGGACGAAAAAATGTACTTTTTTGTTTGAGGTGAACTTGATTCGATTCCGATTTATTGTTTTTAACTTACTCTTTTCACTTAATTTAAATCTAAGGGCAATCCGTTTTAACATGTTCTTTGATCGGTTTTAACCATTGCCTCAACTTTGCAAGCGTACCACGAGGACATTGGCCATTGAGATGCTGCATAGAGCCTCACCAACTATAATGGACTTGCTAAGTTTTTCCATCTTCTTTAATTTTCTAATTACATTTTACATGATCGTGGTAATTTAGTAAACAAATTAAAAATATATAAAAATTAGTAAAGATATATGAATTAAACTATTTACATTTTACATGATATTGGTAATTTAGTAAACAAATTAAAAATATATAAAAATTAGTAGAGATATATGAATTAAATGATTAGTAAGTGTGGATAGGTATAAATTCAACATAAACATTATAATACTTGTTCTAAATTGCATTTTATTTTGCTTAGATTAAAAAAAAAAAAACTAAATTTTATTTTTATTTTAAATTATTATTATTATTATTAAAATTTATTTATACAAAAAAGTTGCATTTTCAATAAGCAATTTTGAACTGATTGAGTGCGTGCTTCTACGAGTGACCTATCTGCGACCTCCCAGCCACCATGGCGACAGGAGGGGGACCCGAGGCTCCCCTTCCTTCTCCTTCGGAAGTTCTTACGTTTAAGAAACCGATTGCGGCTAGTGGTAAACGACCTTTGACAGACTCACAGCAAAATTTTGTGAAGAAGCTAGACAACATTCCATTGGTGGCCCTTCCCATCGAAGAAACATGTTAGTTTGCGTTGAATCTTGTTGAAAGAGGGCTTATTGGGCAGTTTACTGGCCTTTGGCCCTCTGCCAAAGATGTGGAAGATTGGGTGCAGAGAAACCTGACTCTGTTAGTATCAGAAGGCATCAGAAGTCACTTTGTAGGTAAAGGATAATTTGCATTTGTGTTTGAAAACGTGGAAGACAGAAGCCTCATTTTCAGAATTGGATCGTATCTTATGGGTCCTCGGGGTCTATATTTAAACAAATGGACTCTCAACTTCGATCATGCTCAAGATGTGCCCTCAGTTGTTCCAGTGTGGGTATGTCTCCCTCATCTCCCACTGCATTGTTGGAACCAGAAGTCTCTTCAAACCATTGGCAATAACCTCATAAAGTATATCGACCAAGCAGTGAGAAAAGACCAATACTCATGCGAGCATATATCCGTTGAGCTAGATTTGGAAGTTGGGATGTCGGAAGCTATTAAATTAACGATTGCTGATTGGACCCATATCTAGGAGCTGGATTACGAACATCTTTCGTTTAAATGCAAGCATTGCCATGGCTATGGCCATTTCGCAAGACATTGAAAAAATAAGGCAGAAGAATACAACGAGAAATCGAAAGGAGAGCAATGGACAAAAGTTAAAGGAAAAGGGGCCACAAAAGCGATCAACGCACCAACATCAGGACAAACTCTTGGTTAAGGGAGCTTCGTTCCCTCTTCGGTAGAAGCCCAATGAAGAGCTTAACAATCCAACAGACCCTCTAGAATCAACATTGGAAGGCATTGAACAAGAGGACACGTCCTCCTCTTTGGGAAAAGGTAATTAAGAAGTAGTCCTCTCCAAATCAACCCTAGATACTTCCTCCCCTCCCTCATATGCCGAAATAATCAGAAAGAAGCCATTGGAAAACTCTTGTTCCTCGGAGAACGAGACCTTTGAGAGGCGTTCAAAAAGAGTGGGAAGAAAAACAAATAAAGAAGCTAGGGAAGAAGAGGCAGAAGAACACATTTCTGCTCATTTGAACAAGTTTCTTGTTCAGAGTTCGGTGCTGCTGGAACAGAGGCTCATCTCCTCCAAAATCCTTCCTAAGTTGACCTCTGATCATAAGTATATCCTTCTCCTCTTGGAAGAGGAAGAAAACTTGGGCCCAATCCTGTTCTGGTTCAACCCTCTTTGGATTGATAGAGATGGGTTCCATGATACTATTCGTTTGGCTTGGTCCAAACCTGTCATAGGATCCCCGAGTTTTATGTGGGAGTAGAAACTCAAGGCCACAAAGCATGCGTTGAAAAAGTGGATTATAAATCCCACTAAAACCCCAACCAGTCATAGAAAAGAAGTTGTCTAGCTTTTAGATGACCTACAAATGGATATGGAAAGAAAATGCATCACCTCTGTGGAGCTTGAAAAGGAACAGATCGCCCAAAGAAATTCCTATCGCTCCTTCCGCATTGAAGAAGAATATTGGAGAATTAAGTCTCACAGCCTATGGATTAAAGATGGAGATCAAAATACTTCTTTCTTCCACCACCAATATAGAGCTCGCCTCTCCCACAATCACATCTCGGAAATCATCTCTCCTGAAGGGTTGGTTTGCAAAGGCTTCGACAAAATCAAAGCAGCTATTGAGTCTCATTTCCATAATCTCTATAGAAAAGGGAGTGATGATAGCGAAGAGGACACAAAATGAATTTCTCTCTCACATTCCCTCTCTTGTCAGCAGAGAAGACAATGTTGTCCTCATGAAGCCTTTCACTGATGAAGAAATTTGCAAATTCATTTGGTTAATGGAACCTGACAAGGCCCCTAGGCCCGACGGATTTTCAATCCACTTCTACAAAATCTGTTGGGATATAATCAAAGTCAATCTACTGAGAATGATTAAATGTTTCTTGAAAAAAGTTAAGGTGGGAGGTGGCACTAACTCTACCTTCTTAGCATTAATCCCTAAAGAGGTTAATCCTTGATACTTTGAAAGATTCAGGCCCATCTCCCTTTGAAATGCTTCGTACAAAATCCTCGCTAACAGAATTAAGTCGTTGTTGGGGAACCTCATCCCCCCCTCTCAAGGAGGGTTTTTCAAAGGCAGACACATTTTGTACAATGTCATACAGGTGCATGAAGAAATGCATTCCAACCATCATCGGAAGGAGCAAGGGATGTCGATCAAGCTTGATATGGCAAATTCCTTTGATATGGTCATCCTTTCATTCCTCTACAGAGTCCTTCTTTCCTTTGGTTTCTCTCCTAAGTTCTTCAACTTGATCAAATTTTACACAGACAAGCCATGGATAGCTCTGCTTGCCAATGGAAGACCTGCCAATTATTTTCAAGCTTCGATGGGATTAAGGCAAGGTTGCCCTCTCTCCCCATTGCTGTACATTTTAATGGTAGATACACTTAGCAGAAAACTTATAGTTTAAAAGCTCACAAGGACTGTCCCAGGCATAAGACTGATGAAAGGATTGGAACCAATCAACCATGCCTTCTACGCCGACGATTCTCTCCTGTCAGGCAGAGTCTCCATAAGGATCACAAATTCCTTCAAATTAATAATCCACACCTTCTGTAATGTTTTTGGTGCTCTCATCAATGACAGGAAGAGTGTGGTGTATGGTTGGAATGTTGAGCAACAAGCATTCCACAGAATCATGCATCAATTGGGCTTCGTTGGTTATGCCTATTGAGAAAAAACTAAATACCTTGGGCTTCCTTTAACTCTCGGAGTAAATAAGAGTTTGTTGTGGGTCGATGTCAATTGCAAAATCAAGTTGAAGAGGGTAAACAACAGATTATTGAGCAGCATGATGAGATATTAGGTGAACATAGTGAAAAATTCATAAATCAGCCTTTGTTTGATAATTATCCTAATGATGAAGAGCACGTTTTTATGTCACCTTGTTTTAAAGTTTACAGTGATGATCCAATCTATGACAGTTATGAATCTGAATCCGGGGAAGAAGATGATGCTCAGCTCATACAAATTGTCGAGGAATTATCACCTTTGCTAAGAATTGATGATAATAAAAATAGTTATGAGCCTAAGTTTGAAATGTATAAATCTAATTTGCAAGGATAAAATGTCAAAGAAGAAATTTGTAAAAAAAAATGAACAATCTCTTCATCAATGAATTGTTCTATCAGAGGAAAGTATGTGTCATCCTATCCTTGAACTCAAAGTTGTTTTGAGTAAGTCTCCTTGTCGATTTGTTGATCCTATTTCTGATTATATGGAGTTTAGTCTTCTAAAAGTCTCTCTTGTTATTAGTCTTGGAGTACTTCTCGTCCATAGCAGCAAGTATGAGTCACATTTAGAGATTATGCTTCATACTTTTCAGCATTTTAGCACTGGATGTGAAGACATGTCAGGAAATCAATTGTTAAAAAATTTATTTTGGAAGTTTGTATATACTTGATCAAGTGAATTTCAGCTGATTAGAAGTAGGAAGATAAATAAGCTCGCCACTTGAGCATTTATTTTCAGTTTTAGATTGTATTTCAGCATGTTGAAATAAGTTGTAGAAGATTGAAATCTAGCTTATGACTCCATTACCCAATGGATAGGCATGATGGTTTTTTTTAGTTAATGAGCAAGATCACTGGTTGGATAAATAAGAGTTGGATAAGGCACTGAAACTACGGTTCTTGATACCCCGTAGGGGGCATATCATCCCCAATTAGAGCCAGTGTTAGCACTGGTTTTGATTCCTTTCAAAGTTGCCCTCTCTGTCATTTTTTCTTGGCCTCTAGCTCCTTATGATTCAATTCTTTCGCATCCTTTTTGCCATTTTCACCATTTCTTTTCAATCCTTTCCTCATTTTCCCAAAAACCCAAATTCTAGCCTCTCACTTCTTCCAAAACCCATTTTTAAATAATAAAATCCAATTTTTATAGTTAAAAAGCAGCTCCGCACACCCTCTAACAGCCATATCATATTTCCTTTTAAACTTACCATATATTTCTTTTATTGCATCTTTTACTTGCACCACAACAAACCTTGGTAATATCATATATCATATGATATAACTTACCGCACTTAATAAACATTTTGGACCCATTAACTTTCATCGCAATTAGCTCTTTGTGGTTTTAAATTCTATTCACGTACAATTTTTGTCTCCTACAAAACCCCCGAAATGCGATTTGCGGTATGGTCTGGGACCCATATTTCCCTTTGATATGCCTTGAATTCATTATAAACCCTTTTATTATCATTCCAGCGTATTTTTATCATATTATCATAACTTAACGAAGTTTTCACTTTCTACTTTGAAAAGTCGTTTAAAGGGCCCCACCTACCTTTTCGCATCACATTTTCGTAAATTTCACTCACCGCATTCACTTATACTCCCTGAAAAATTCTGATGTACGATTTGCGGGCGACCCCACTGTTTATTGTGCCATGTCACCCTCCGCTCTCATCGCACATCGCACTTCGCCAGTTTCAACGTTTAACTTTCGTGTCTCATATAAAAACTTGCGATGTGTGATTTGCGGTATTGTCTGGGCCCCACCGTTCGTCTCATCGCACATCGCACTTTGCTAGTTCCAAAATTTAACTCATGTGTTTTATAATAAAACTTCTGAAATGTGATCTGTGATCGGCCCTACTTCCTTGCCACATCATCACCCCATTGCAAATCACATTTCTTTCCTCTTGTGTCTTAAGTTTAAAACGTTCTAACCCCGATCTATGATTGCGATATGTGTCTAAAGGGTTTTCTCCTCCCGCTTATCATTCATTTAATAATCCCTCCCACTAATTCTGCTCCACGTTTCCCCTATCAATTAAACCTTTTTAAAATGGTTTCTTTGCAATTTCTCATAAAATGAACCTCCACCATTCTATCTAAAAAGTTTCGGGTTTTCCACCATTATAAAGGGTTTTCCACCAAATAAGGAAAGGAACAACGAAACATCGATGGAGTTTCACTGAAACAGTTTTCTACCACTACTCTCAGCACTAGCACATTTCTATAAGGCATCAGGCAGCATTCAAGGAACATCCACACACCATTTTCACTATTTTTTACACTTTTTATGGAGTTGGTTGCACCAGAATTTAGAAGATGAGTCTGCCCATAAACTGCCACATCAAACATACCACTTCGAATTGTTAGCCTTGATGTTGTTATTTTCATTATGTCATAGCACTTTGTATTAAAGTTTTAGGATAAGCCTCATCTCTTGCATGAGATCATAATAACTTTTGGGAAGAGGTTTACTCCTTTTGTGGAGATGGAAGTTTATTATTTTTGTATATATGTGATAAATTGCTATGTAAAAAGGGTTGGTTGGTGGTTATAGAATTTTGACTTATATGAACTGTAATCTTTTTTGTGAATGAAATGGAATACTACTACTGAGGACTCATTACCAATTTGTTGTGTGTATTGTCTACTTTACTTGTGTTTTCATATCTCCTTTCTTCCAGTTCCAGTTTGCAAATCATCATATTGTTATGTGTTTTTATTAGTCTCTTAAGCTTGTTATGTATTTTATTGATTTTGGTTAGACTCACACAGTGAGCATTCCTGATAAAATATATATTATAACAGTGGAAGAGCATCACTCGTGAAGTTAATCTTCATGATATTTTAGTGAGAATATTTTCAGACTACAAATAGCTTTCTCTCTATGGAATATTGTCAAACTTCTACTTTTGTGAATTTCTACTAAATCAGTAGATTTATGTTTTATAGACCTATTGATTCTCCTCTCATCTTACAGTTTCCTCTCCTCATAGACTACAAACTTGCACCTTGATACCACATCAAGTTACAATACCCTCATTAGTAGAACTGTGGATTTGACTGAAATCTCTTTTCAGTGAATCAAAGTTTGTACCACCTACCAATCTCACAAAACAAATCATTAAATTGCTTTATAGTTTAAGATGTGTATGGTCAGGCTCTTGTTGACTCTTGGGGATAAATTACTATCAGATTCCTCCTCAGAGTTGACTCTTGGGGACAATGAGCTAAACAATCAGCAACGTTCTCCTGAATGTTCCAAGGCTTTGGAAGAGGGCTCAGAGTAGTTTATATGAGCCTTCTAAGAGTTGGAATTTGACACTTCCGGGAATGAGATCATAGGGTCTAGAGTAATAGTGGCCCTCTATTTTTGAATCCTCCTGGAAATGATTATTTCAGGATCAGATACAGGGGGATATTTTTGTTGATAAGTGTCAGAGCAGGTGTGAGGCCTTTTGAAATCCAATATGGTCAAATAAATATTTAGACAGTGGAGTCTCCAAGGTGAGAGATATTCAACCCACACTTTCTTCACTCACCTAACAAAAGGAATGTAGAAAATGTCGTACCAAGAGAAAAATATTCTGATTTGATCCTCGACAACGATGCCAGAAGATGTTGTAGCTCCTAGAGACAACCCCCAGGTTGAGTAGAGGTCAGTTCCTAATAAATATTAGTCTCTCTTGAAGATGAAGCAATACAGATCAAGAGATAAATGTAAAAATGATTATGATTTTGGTTCAATCACCTTTCTCAGAGGAAAATTCAATATACACATGACAATGTATCATTTCCAAGAATAAATGTCTTGATCTAGTGGCTAACACATAGAGAATGCAACTTAAATTTTTCGTTGCAGTAAAGTTGGAAAGGAGAAATATAAGAGATTAACTGGTGCAGAGGGTTGGATAAACACATAATCCTAGGAAACATATCCCAGTATAATTATGAAAATATAAAAGGAATGAGGTGCGGAAATTATGGAATGCATTTTAAGTCTTTCAACTCAATATCTCACATGTACTATCTACTATTTTATAACATATGTGAATCTATAATTTCATGGGTACCATCTTGTACTATACCTAGGGGGGATAATATAGGGTACAAAGGGAGGTACGCAAGGTAATAATATGATGTAATAATGTAAGAATGATAAATAAATGGGCCATAGTTAATAAATAAAGTGGTTAACCCACATGATGAAAGGGACCACATGTAGCTAAGGAATAAAGTGATAAGCCCATTGTATTGGATGTATGGTATTGAGTTACGAGGTAGGGAAACACCATACATTCACTCCTTAAGGAGATCACTCCACAAGCCATATGATTGCCAATACAATAATACTTCACCCCTCTCAATGTAGAGTCTCTAGCCTCTATATAGGTTTCATACATGCAATACCATGGGTAGTTACCATGGGTCTCTCAATACCATACATCTAATACAATGGGCTTATCACTTTATTCCCTAGCTACATGTGGTCCCTTGCATAATGTGGGTTAACTACTTTATTTATTAACTATGGCCCATTTATTTATCATTCTTACATTATTACATCATATTATTACCTCAGGTACCTCCCTCTGTACCATATATTATCCCCCTAGGTATACTACACATCTGCTATTTCATAAAATAGATAAATCTATAAACTCGTAGGCACCGTCTTCTATCACATAACATAAGTAAATAATGACTTAAGAGTAAATCCAACAACTACAATTACATAATTTATGAAGAAGAAAATACACACATGAAATGAAATATAGATGTAAAATGCATACTACATTTCCCAAATGCTTGGAATCACCAGAAAGTTCTTCATTAACCTTCAGGAATGAAATGCATGACACAAGCCCAAACTGGTGGGATTTGCAAAACAATTATCACCTATGGAACTCGGAAAATCGAACCCTTCCTATTAAGTTCATTTTCCTTTTTATAAGGATAAAGTGAAAACAAATAGTTAAAAAATGTCTTGAATACTACAACTATCTAAACTGCCCAGTTGTTTGAGAATGCGGGTGGCCCAACTGTCCTAATAGATTTTGATTCCTTCTTGAAATGAAATATTTACAAATCATGGAAAACATGAGGTGTCATAATTGACACAAAAAATATCTCCTTCGTCGATTCCTCTGATTTCCTGAGGTGGACTCAAGCTCCATTATCTAGGTTCATGGTGGAATGATGATATAGAGTTGTGGGGAATTGACGGATTGATCATACTTATGCATCATTAACCACTAATAATGGGCCTTTGAGTGATCTCCATATTGAGAATTAATTCCCAATCATATTGCACAAAGGTCAATTATACAACATCATGGGTTATTTGAACCATTGGAACTATTCTTCATTTAATCCCCTGTAACGTGCATGTGATATCGAGACAGATTACTTCTAAGCACAAGACAAGATCAAAATTTTCTCTATAGATCACGGTCCTTCTCGCCTTGACCCAAGAATCCCTGCAGTTGAAACTACTCTTGCGACACGACCTTGTTGCACGCATTTACTTAGCTGTCGACCGATTCGTCCTCCATACTACTTTGTACCACAATATCAGAGCCTTATCATATCATAACTCTATTAAAATAAATGATAAGAAGTCGAAACATTCTGATACTTTCAGCCCCTTTTCTCTTAACCCCCCTTCCTGTTTCTCCTCCATGGGAACAAGTGTTGTGACCAAAGGCTTAGCACTCAGGTGTTAAAGTCTTTGAAATCCTTTCGGTGATTATCCATTAGTGTATTTTCTCTTGCCCCATTTTTCTTTTGGGCCCCTATAACCAAGTGTCGCCAAGACATCGGAGCTTTTTTCATCAGGAGTTCTTTAAATTTTAATTAGAACAACATTATGATGCATCCTTCCTTCGATATTCTTTATAGCACTTAGCTGCTCTTCCCCCTCTATGGGCCCTTGTTCCTCTGAGTCCTCATGACCAAATAACACTTAACATCAGATTCCCTTCATCAGATTATAACTTTTCATAAAACAATTTAACAAGAGTTATGAAAACCCCAAACTCCAAAAGACCGACCCCCGAAATTGCATCACGTTGACATCATCATTTCCATATGGTGCCACCTGAGTGGTGACACATGTCACTCATATTTTCTCCATTATGCATCCAAAAATGTTGAAATTTACTACCACGTATCCACTCTACGGTCACACCATGCTGACATCATCTGCTACGTCTGCTCCTTATGTCCAATCACCTATTATTCTTAGAGGAGAGAGAATGGGTCTTTGGGTTCCTTGGTTTTGTGATGATTTCCTTTGAATTTATATTCTCCATGTAACCTTGGCACTTTCAAAGAAAAATTAATTTTTAAGGCGTTGCGAAGCTCAGATGTTCTGATACAATTCTCCTCCAACCTTCCGATATTAACTCCTAATATTGTTGAGGTTCTGATGTGCTCTTTATATCTCCTTCCAATATCATCTCCTGATATAAACAACCTTCCAATATCGGGATCTAAAATGTCACCTTTCATTTCCCTTCAATTTTGGGTCCACTTCTAAAATAAACCATCGAGGTCCCCACATTCCGACCTTTGATATCCTAAAATCCAGATACACTACCCGTCGGCCTTCCGATATTAGGTTCTGATATGATCAACTCTTGAATTTTGGCTCTCCCATTTGATATCAGCCTCGGAATTTCAGCTCTCCCTTTTGACTTCTGAACCTCAGCTTGTGGATTTCAGCCCTCCCTTTTGGATTTCCCTTTGGACCACCAAGATTTCACCCATCCTTCTCTGAACTAGAGATGAAAAATAGGACCATCTAACACAATTACAAAAGGGTACAACAGGTGACAATAGGCCCCACTTCCTTAACTGAAACTAGGAGGTCGAGTCATGTCAAAGTGACACTTGTCTCATGTTTACCCTAGAAGGCTTATGAAATTGGGTAAACGTGGGATGGGTGGTTACACTCATCCTATTTGATTAATTACATTAGATGCAATGATTTCAATGAAGATTTTGATTTATGATTTGATGTAGCTAGATGTATGGTGTACAATAATTTCAAGGTAATTAGATTAACATTGTGCATTGATTTCAATGTGAGAACAAACAAATGATTGACAGTGTGCATTGTGACTAAGCTCTTATAGATAACCTCAAACAAAATAAAAGCGAATAAAACTTATATTTGTAACTTTTACATCTCCACATATTTTAAAATTGAATAGAACTTATTTCAATCATATTTGAGTTTTTAAAAGTTGTATAAAACTTATTTCAATCATAACGAATTGATTGAAATACGTGGATA
This sequence comes from Pinus albicaulis, assembly GCA_034641835.2. NCBI lineage: Eukaryota > Viridiplantae > Streptophyta > Pinopsida > Pinales > Pinaceae > Pinus > Pinus albicaulis. Next base: position 136,872 of record JAXQQM020079773.1, read on the forward strand.
GCTACGTAAATTTAGGAAAGTTGATAACATTATATAAAATTATAGAAATGTTGTAATATATTGTTTTTTGGCCTATATATTAAATTTCAATATGATTGACTTATATCATGTTATGACTAAGCTCTTGTAGATAATCTCAAAAGAAATAATATTGAATAAAACTTATTTGTTGTTTACATGAAATCTTTTAAAATTGAATAAAAATTATTTCAATCCTATTTGTGTTTTTTAATTGAACCTTGAGATAAGAAATTGCTTTAAATACTAAAAAAATTTGACCACGCAATGATATATGGGTGGCTCACAAAAAATTTCACATGTAGATTTTTTATTATAATATGGATGACTTTCGAATTCAAATAATTTATTTTTAAAGTTGAATTATAATATCATACATGTTGATTGTACTAAAAGACACTTTCTAGAAGCTCATATGAAGCATGATTGTAATTATTTCCATGTTCAATATTAAATTGATACATGATATATTTTAGTTCATTTTAAGTATCAAAGTGAGTTTCATCATAGTAGGGTTGCACTTAGATCATATTATGAATAAGCTCTTTTAGATTACCTCAAAATAAATAATATTGAATAAAAATTAATTTTTGTTTACTAGACATCTTTTAAAATTGAATTTAAACCTTATTTCAATCTATTGAAAATGGCACCAAGAAAGATTCTAATTTAATTTTCCCTTGAATTAAATTAGAAGAAAATTCTACAACTCACGACAGCTTGTACGAGTTAACTAAGTTAGTTTGACTTAGTTGGTTTAGTTAATTCCAGTTGAGGGTCTAACTTGAGTCATGTAGAGTGGTTCCTACTTTTTAGGAGCACGAGTTGAGTTTATTTTGAGTTGTAATTAATTAATTCAGTTTATCTGAGTTAAAGTCAGTTTAACTAGTTCCAACTATTGGAGGAAATAGTAAAAGGTCAAACTGTGGAAGTGGAACTTTAACCACACTCAGTGATCAACCAGATAATTGAAAAATCAACCATAAATAACTAATGCATGTGTGAACTGAGAGTTTTCCAGTTGAGATTGGGGTTCAAGGGAAATGTACTACCAGTTGTATAATCATCCAAATTGTATAGGTGGTGCATGCATTTAGATGAAGGCCTATGATGGATTGCGCAGTATTGGATGGGGATTTACCTAATTAATAGGGGTAATTCCCAATGAAACAACGCAAGTAAATAGGTACTTGAGCAAGAAAAAATTTGGTTAAGTATTGGCCTAGGCTTGTCTAGGAAGTAGTGAGACAGATAGAGATAGTGCATAGGTTACTCGGGCATGAGAAAAGCATTGTAATATTCTCATATTTTCTGAATAATGCAATATACAAATAGCAGGGTTTTTAGCTGTGGATTTCCCTAGGAAATCATTGTGTAATGTGGGTATTGAATTCTTTCTCTCTTATGATTCATGATTTCGTGATCGTTTAAGTTGGTTTCTCTAATTGGTAGAGTAGATTCAAGTCTATTGTTTTAGAAAATTACAATTAGTAGCTTGAAACTACAAGGAATATATACATGGTATCGGACCCAAAATCACTATAGAAGAGAAGAATACAAGTTTTTTCCATGCAGGTGAATCGAATTTACAGTTTCATTCTTTGGGGTCAGTAGTATGTCATTATATGGATTGAGACTTGAGTATGCCCTTGAGGGTACGTCGAATTACATATCTTGGAAGGACATGATGGAGGCAGTGTTGGAAGATAATAGGCTAAAGTAATTCATAGAAAATGATATTCCTAAGCCTCCAAAAACTGATGCTCAAGATCTGGAAAACTGGAATAAGAATGTAGCTAAGGCAAGAAGGATCATATTGGAAGGAGTTCAATATCATATTGTCTCAAAACTCCATGGGAAGGAAACTCCATATGTAATGTGGAAGGCCTTAACAGACTTGTTTCAGAACAATAGTGACCATAGGAAGTTGGCACTAAAGGACAAACTCACGAAAATCAAGATGGAGAAGGTTGACACAATACCACAGTACTTGACCAAGTGCACCCAATGTCTGGATGAGCTTGGAAGTGTTGGTGTAATAGTTGTTGAAGATGATTTGGTCATCCTAGCACTTCTAGGCCTTCTCAAGAGTTGGCACAACTACCAAGATTCAGTAAATGAGAGGGAGAAGCTATGAGAGTGGGAGTGTTTGTGGTGTAACTTGGTGCAAGAAGAGATAAGGCAGAACACCAAAGATGGATCATCATCCAAGCATGATTACGAGAAGAAATATGCCTTGGCTAGAAAGGAAAATAAAGGGAAAGGGAAGACATCCCATTCCAAATCAGATTCTAGTCGAAGATTAAATGTTTTCATTGTCATGATTTGGGACACTTGCCATGAATTGTCTGCAAAAAAGGTTGAAAAGAAGGCCTTAGGGGGAGTAGTAGACGAAGCTCTTTATTCACGATTCGAGTTGGATTTCACGCTCAATGCATGCATGGAGAGATCAGTGATGGGTAGTGTGTGGTACCTAGATAGTGGAGCCTCATTCCATATGATCGGAAACAAAGAATTCTTCAGTGACTTGGAGCATAAGGATCTCTAGATGCACATTGAAATGGGACATGATGGAAGATATAGCTTGACCGAAATAAATATTGTTACTTTTCAGAGGGAGTCTGGTTCTCCTCTCACATTGAAATATTTCACGTATGTTTCAAGTCTGAAGAATAATTTAGTTTCAGTTTCTATGTTAGAAGACTGTGGCTATGACGTGATATTTAGTAAAGGAAAGGCTTTCCTTCGTCACATAGCCATGAGACAAGTGAATCAGATCGAGGTGCAGGTGAATAAATTCTACAAATTGGATGTAGAATATTGTGTTGCTTTGAGCATGAAAGCATAGAAGGTGCAGAGTTGAGACATCGATGAATTATCGCATAGGAGACTTGGTCATTAGCACCATGGAGCTTTGAAGATAATGCATTATATTTCTACGTGACTTACCAAGGGTGCAATAGAGAAACGTGATACATGCAAAGGTGTTATAGGTCAATTTGGGCACCATTCCCAATGACCTGGTTAACTGGACATCATCTCCAGAACGAATGAATAGGGTCTATCATCCCCTATCATTTCAGTTTTTACATGCCCTAAGACAAAGAACAAGACAAATCATCCATGACTTTCATCTGCAAAGGTTTCCAACATTTTAAGTTTATAATATATCATATGAGAGCTCACCAAAGCTGCCTCTAAAGGGACTAAGCATGTTGCATATGCAGGTAACCCCACTCAAGGGTGCTTTGCAAAGCACTTCCCGACATTCATGGGTGCGTTGGTCACATTGGGAGCAAAATTCTCATTGTTACGAAATCTCCACTTGGCCAGTGCCTTCTAGAAGAGTTCACATGTGTCAAACTTCGAATCCATGTGTCCATTTGATACCTCTGAGACTAGGAACATGTCTTGCCTATTATTAGAAAGTCATTGATTGTAAAACTACCTTAAGCTCCTCTATAAATTAAGCACGGATCTTAGTGTTTGGTAAGGAAGAATTGGAGTAGAGAAATGCTAGTGGAATTTCAATTGAGGAATTTATTTGAGTGACATGTTGTTGGAGAGATATGCATTGTGATGAGGTTGGGATGCTACTGGAGATGGTGACACTAAATCAATCACTGGGTTGTAACCTCCCCTTCTATCCATTAATAAAGATTGATGTTACTTTCCCACATATGTATCTGTATAAGCTCATGTCTTTCATAAGTTCTTTGATTTGTTCTGTGTGTCTATTTGTTGTTAGGAAAAGTAGTTGCAAAGTCTTTAACTTGTTGTTCTAGATGAGCACTACATCTAGGGAAGAATGTTTTATTCATAATCCATAATTCGACATAACAAATTGGCGACTCCATTGGGGAGTTTACCCTTCATCCTTAGTGTATTTATTGAAAAATCACAAGGTAAAATGGGTCATTATTGCTCCATAAGAGGTAAAAGTGAAAAGTAATTATTTTTTACCATTTTTGGAATTTTATAACTTTTCCGAACCCTAATTAGGGTTTAAGACATGTTTTTCGATTATTACGTTATGTTATTTAGAAAAATGGGTTTTACGTTTGTTTCTTGTGCAGTGACAAGTATTTAAAGCAATAGTGATGAAGTCATGAGTTGTATTTTATACTTTTTCGGACTCGGTAAAAACACAAAAAAGTCACTGCTGGAGTCATCTTTCAGTTCTTTTTTGACTCTCTAAAATTGAAAATATTTCTGAGACTCTTGTCATTTTGAACTCGTTAAATGGCTACGAAATGATATCTATCCAGTATACGTTTACCCCTTTTTTGGGCTGGGATAGATTATTTACGAAAAAGGAATACCTTAGCCTATCGCGACTAAGAGGTTCTTTCAGATATTGTTTTCTACCTTTTCAGATCTGAGAGACTACTTACGAAAAGGGACAGGTTGAAGTTTTCTTTTCCGCTTCTTTTCAAACTCTCTAAACATGAAAAGACGTCGATTTCTTCCTTTGTCAGACTCGTTAAAACCTGATGACATCGAAACATCATCACCATGACGTTCATCGAGTTCCTCCTTCCTAGGGCTCGTGAAATGTACTAGGTTGGATTTTTCCGAAGGAAAAACTTACAGCACAAGCATATGCTATCACCTTCAAGCTTGTTTTCAAAAATAATTGGGGTACTCGCTAGAAATGATGGGGGAAAATTGAACCAGATTTTAGTTGGGTCGGCAGTATGTCGCTCTTGAACATGACACTCGTATGCATTCGTGTCGGGTTGGGGACATCTCATTTCGTCATATTTTTCCTCCGTGGGTTTGGATAATTTGTTTTTACCTATCATCTACTCTTTTCCACGTCATCGTGACCTCAGATCCCTTGATGTCAAATACTTCCAAATCCAGAGTCATGTCGCTGATATGTTCAAGAGAAGCTTGCCTCTACAGTTTTCAACCTCCCTCTAATTCTCTGTTGGTCCTAATTCACTATCATTATGTTCCTCTGTCTAGTATCGATGATGTGGGAAACATTATGGCCCTCCTTCGAACAGGTCACTTCCTGTCAACTTCAGCTCATTATCCAGGGAGTTGGTTTAGAAACTCCCTATCGATACTTTGGAGCCTGCATGCCTTAATGGCAAGTTCTTCGCATTCGACGATAGGTCCACACAATTGGCCTTCGATCGAGTGATTATGCGGGTGTTCGACGCTAGATCACTGTTCACATTCCGTAGATTGTACCTGTTGTTCCTTGAGAACCATTGTCATTATTGGTGGTTTCTCTCGCACTTGTTAAGAACTTTCATCATTGGCTGGTAATCACGTGAATTTCTTGCATGTTCGACTTCAACTCACATATTCGCATGCTTGAATTTGTACTGGTTTGGGTCGAGATGGAGCGCAAGACCCTGGGTTTTGTCTGATAAGATCGAGGCTGCGAGATATTATGATTTATCATGACTTTATTACATGACTCTTTTGATTGGATTGTTGCGACCATACCTGAGTCTATTTGGTGATCCTTACTGCTGGATGGTTGCGTCCATACCTCGGATCTCAGTTCATATATGTACTCTGTTATGGATGGCTGCACCCATACCACATGTTCATGTCTCAAAGATATTATTTGTATTTGTAATTGCAGGTCTTCCGATGACAGTGTTTGGTTCGAATGCTTTCGCGTAAAGCATTTCACCCCTTCCTCTCTCTCATACCTCATGCTTTAGGGGACATCTGTTACAAAACATTTTGTCATTGTCCTTGCAATCCCATCCCACACATTGGAGGCTCATTTCTGTGATCAAAATAAAGTATCATGCCTTGCCAATACCATCATTGCATCCCTTGCCATGAGGACAACATTCCTTCTGTTGACCATTTCCTAAACAGACCACCAAAACACCTATTTTTTCCTTGGCGCTGGTAGTTCGTTATTCCCTCACGCTGCTGAAGCAAATTAACACTGGCCCCATGCCAGCTGGTGCTCTGTCTCAGTTAGCTTCATGCACCAATCTGTTAATGGAATTTTTTTTTAAAACAGAGGCGAAGTTTTGATCACAACAACTTCGTGGATGATTTATAGGGAGTGGTTCGACTGAATAACCACAGCCTTCCTCCTTTGTCCTCTTGTTTCCACCTTTTGGGGAAACCTCCCAAGGGATAAGGCCTCCCTTCCACCATAGTAGGGATCCCAACCTCCTCCACTCCCTCTATAAATATATCCATCCTCCATTGATGAAGCTAGCTGAACTAAAGATGTTATAGCATAAACGCTGGAGAGATTTCTATTCAAGATAGAACAGAAGAGTCCCTTATGAGAGAGCTTAGGCTTGTGCCTTCATCCTATCCGAATTCCTTGACAATTTTTGAGATGCGCTTCAACTGAACCCCACTGAAGGAGGCTGCGATGTCAAGGCTTGGTTGTAACTCTTTCTTCTATTAATAAATATGTATAACTATTGTATAGTTCCCATGTCGCGTTGATGTGTTTTATTGATGTAATATGCTTAACCCTCCCTAATTGGTTAGTAATTATGAACAAGATTGTTGTTTCGTATGTTGCTCTTGTTTGTTGATCTTGTGCAGGTATCCAAGCATTACGGCGAAAGGATCATGACTTGCTGAGACAGGAATCGAGAGGCCACCACTACAACAGCCACGGTGACAGCGTTGGACTCCAGGTAGGTCAATCTACCTCATCTATTTCATTCAGTAATTAGGAACCTACACTCTAGGGCTAGAAGGATCGTCTCTGTCTGCAGAGAGGATTTACTTCCATAACAAAAATGAATGGTGAGGTGAATAGGGAGTTTCAATAAGAACGCCTTCTTGGACCGAATTATATTTGAGGTTGAAATATTTCAAATTTTATCAAGAAATCAAAACACCAATTAGTGCACTTGGGAAATCACCATGAAATTAATCAATATGATCTAAATCATCAGAATGATGGTTTTCCATGACTTCAAATTGATTAAGAAAATTAACTTCATTTGATTCATTTCTAAGATTCTTAGATTCAAAATCAGCGAAGGATAGAAGAGCATAATCTTGACAAGGAGGATTTCAGAAAAAGAGAAGAAAGATCAAAATAATCCTCACTTTATTTCTTCTCTTTCTGTGAAGAGTGACTACCTTTCACATGTTCATTGTTTATATTAAAAAATTTAAATTAGGAAAATCAAGGGGAAAGGGGTTATGAGAAAGAGGTGGCATAGGAGGAAAAGAATTAAAATCAGATTCAACTCTAGAGTTATGCGTGTTAATGTCATCTTGAGAAATCAAAGGACAATCCTTCTCCTTAGGCTCCATGATTCATTCAAAATTATCCTCGGTCAATTAAAGATCATGGGAACTGGATGAAGGTTGAAGAGGTCGATCAATGATTTGATCTGCGGATTTCCTAATTTCAACATTACCACAAGGAGGAACCCAAATTGGTACTAGAAAAGGGGGAGGACAAGGGAAAAAAGGAACAATATATAGGTTCCTTCTCTGAGATTAGTGGTGTCTCATGATTTACAAGAGTTGGGAGAGTGGAAGCATCAGGCGGTTTCGACTCACCATGTAAAGAGATTGAAAATAAACTTTTAAAATTCCTTTTAAGGAAGTCCCAATCAATAGAGTATTCTCTAGGAAAATCACAACACAAGTGAAGGAATAAATTATAAAAATACAAAATTGATTCATTAGGCTCCATCAGAAGTTGATTAATTGCTTTTAAAACATCTCGGTAATCATACCTATCAAAAACTTGATGAAGATCCTTAAGGAATTTATCAAATAAATGGATAGAGGCAGATGGTAAGGTATGACACCATCGATTAACACAACCTTTAAGAGCGAGTCTGAATAGAATACACACAAAATTCATCATCAATTTCATGATATTTACAAAACCGAAGAAAATAATTTATGCGTTTGGATAAAAATAGACCACCCTCGCAATTAAATCTGAATTGAGACAACACATGAACAATTTTCGTGGAGATGGAAATCTTACCAGGAGATATGTTAGAGAAACACTCCAGGATTATGATTTGGGAAATATCCATTTAAGATAAGAGATTCAAAATAGACTCAACATACACAACTTGTCATTTGGACCTCCTTCTAGAGAAAAAATGTTAACGGTGTTGGATACTACCAACATACAGGGGTATCCCTAATGTGAAGTCCCAATTACACCTCACACCATTTTGAGTAGTAACCCCACCCGTAGTATCAACTCGACCACCATAACACAAAGGTTCGCCTTGGTTTCAAGTAAGTTGACATTGTGAAACATCTTTTGCAATATGTAAAAGGAGACCTTCATGAGCAGGAGACGAGAGTGAGTCTCTGAAAGGAATTAATAGTACTAACCTAAGAGAGACACACAAGAGCAAGAAAAGGTTTGTTAGAAAAATAGTTCACATAATGATTGTTAAAGTGAATACAACACATATTCAACAATATGAGTACCAAAGCCACCAAAATAGTTCAATTTATCTAGTACATATGAATATAACATATACCGTAAACATCCCAAGAATAGTGCTAAAACATTTGCGATACATTCATGAAAATGTGTTGGCCTATTAAGTTTCAATTAGGTGAAAGATCGAAGTACATAGTTACAATAATGAGGAACTAGTTCTAGTAGTGGAACATTAAGTCACTTCATGTTTCTCTGAAGAATAGTTTTCTCTCCTATTCCAAGTAGAGAAGCCAATACTAACTCTCCTCAGCCTAAGCCTCCAAAATCCCTTTGCTTTAGTTATGGGTTTATTTTATGACAGTAAGAATGACCTTTCATCTCCTATTGACTCTTGCATTTCCCCCACCACTCTTGAAATTCTACTGTGTCCTTTGGGCTTCTAAACAACTCTTGAACTTCTAATGACTTTTGGAATTCTTTAAATTACCTTTGGACTTCTCCTAAAGACAATTTTGTCCATATATGACTAAGTGACTTTTCATATTCCACATACGACTCTTGTACTTCCACAAATAACATTTTGTCCTTTTCTTGAGAATACATCATTACATTCCACATGAGGATGTGGCATGGAACATGGAGACATGTTGACTATTACAAGTTACAAGTTGACAATGATGACATGGACTTCACGATGAGGTGGAAATGCCAAGTTGTCTTCCTTGCTGCTATATCTTCAATCTTGATGGCAGACCATATCAGTGCTTCATCTTCATGGAATATATTATTTGTTCTTCATATTCACCCTCCAAATGGTCTTGATCTAGTATTTGAATCATCTGAGACATCATGCAATGTCTTCTTTCAGTCTTGGTCCATGATCTGTTTCATGTCTCTATGATAGCTCTCTTTTTTATTCTTTATCATAGGTGTTTCTTTATGCTTTCTCCTTGATATATAATCTGAGTATCACCTTTTCATGCTAAGAAGTTTATCCTTCCAATTAAAATCATTCATGACAAGGAAAAATCAGTATTGAAATCATCTATTCTATCACTACCTAGCTCATGGAATGATCAAACCATGATAGGCCCATGGAAAGGTTAAAAGGAAGAAGCTTGATTAGGAGGGTGAAATCAAATTCAACAACGGTTGAGGAAGGCTCCACTGTTCATTATTATTGTTCCATGCACTATGAAGAGGATCTCTCCTTGGTCTAGTGTAGTGGGGAAGTTGAAGGAGTAAGGTGGGGAGCTTGTTTCTCCATACTGCACCATGTGCTATGAAGAAAATAAAGGAATAATTTGGAAGCATAGTTTTATTGGTCAAGGGATAAGAGGATGCTTTCTTCATCCTTCCTACTATGTCATGTGTTGAAGAAGAGAGGCTCATGCAAGTGTCAACGCAAGGGGGCATGAGAAGAGGGAAGGATGAAGGCTTCAGGCTTCAGATTGCGCTATGTGCTGAAGGAGAAAGAAGAGGCCTTAAGGAAAGTGAAATTTGACTGGTCAAAGGATCACTGTCTCTTCAGACTATTCCATGCACTGAGGGAGACTTGTTAAGGAAAATTCTTAAGTGTAGAGCACATTGGGAAGAGGAAAGGGTAAAGGCTTCAGGATTCAATATTGTGCTATGTGCTCAAAGGGAGAGAATTTTTCAAGGAAATTTTAGTTTGACTCAACAATGGGGGCTTGTCCATTTGGAATGCACTTTTCATTGAGGGAGGACATAGGAAGGAAGCCACATTGCCTTGGGGGGTATTCACTGCAGTGGGATGATAGGAGGGTCTTTGAATTGCATGTTTTTCCTCTGCAAGAGGGTGGAAGAGGTCCATGTTATTAGGTAGGAGTGTTTTATGTTTCATGCAAGGCAGAGGTGACCAAAGCTTAGTGTAGTGAGTCTCTATAAGCAAGAAGTATTAGATGACTTCCCTTGGGAGGTTCATAATGTGCAGTAGATTTGAGGTGACCTTGAGGAGGATTTAGTACACAAGTATCAATGAGAAAAATTGCATCAATTAGGCTCATGAATAAGCTAAGGTCATATTATAATAAGAGGGTTCTTGCCTTCATAACTTGCTTTGGGCAGGAGGACTAAGAAGGGCTCCAAAATGGCTATGTGTGGGACCAACATGGTAAGTGAAACAAATGCATCCAAACATGATTCAAACTTGGATCACACACATTAAAACCATCAATAAAATCCAGAATGATATGAATTAATCATAGATAATAGTCACACCTCGAAACAACAACAAAGTGACACCTATTTCTAAGTGTGACAATTGAAACGACGAATTATAACACCTAGAACACAAGTTATGACAAATTTGATGACTTTGACCAAAAGGTGTGCTAAGCTGTATGAATGTTTCTAACACATATTGTAATAATATGTAAGACCATCTAATGTAGAAGAGTGCATCAGAACTATCTTTGGTGATACACAAAGATGTGACAGATGTTGGAGTAAAAACAACAAAAGTGACACTTGCGACAGGAGGAAAATATGAAGATGACACTTGCAAAATGTGAATGATATTGAAAGTGGCACATGCCGGAGTAAAGATAACATGAAAATGAAACTTATTAAATTGAAATCGATCCAAAGCGACAATCGTGAATGTAAAAGTGACACTTATGAAAGCGATGGTACACAAAAGAAACAGTTGAGAAAAATCACTAAAATAGAAGTACAAACATAACCAAAGTGAGGGAGACTGTTAATGAAAGTGCACATTGACTATCGACATGATTTAAGCAGCACATAGCAACTGTCTTTGATGGACGATGATATGCTTTTTTAAGCTTGCATAAATAAAGAGCGCTTATGGCTTCAACCAAGACCATGCATGTGTGAGAAAGTGAATTTGAACATTAGAACTTGGGAAGAAGACTTAAACATTTAGCATATCATCAATAAAAAATGAAGTGACCTATAGACGAAATATTTTAAGATCCTCAGTAGGCTCGAAAATTTAAATGTGAGAAAATTTTTGGAGGGTGTTGATCACAACGTCAACAAGTTCTATATATATTGTTTTTAACATAGCATAGTTCTATAACTATTTAACACACACACACACACACATATAACATAGCATGTAACATAACTACAACTATAATTCATAGCTATATATATATAACATTATATAGCTATATATTAAATAGTTCAATATATATTGTTTATAACATAACATAAAAGTGTTTAACATTATATATATATATATATATATATATATATAACATAACTATAACTATATTTCATAACATATCTCTATATCTATATATATTTAATGATTATAACTATAACATCACATAGTTATATATTATAGTTAGACTATATATATTGTCTGTAACTTAACACAGTTATATAACTATTTAACATGACACACACACACATATAACATGACTAAATAACTATAAATTATGTATAACATAACATAATGTAACATGTACAACATAACTGTAACATAATATAACTATTTAAAACATAACATGTGTATAACTTTGAACATAACGTAACTATTTAAAACATAATATATATAAAACATTTTTCTATATAATTATACAAATATATATATATATATATATATATATATAAGTTCAAGTTTCAATAATGTATCATTGAGAGATACATTTAATCCATCATGAAAAGTGTATTTAGAGTGAATACACGCATTTTGACTCTTTTCTAAATTGTACCATATTGTTTCATTATGTAATATGTTGCACAAGATGACATTGTCTTCATGTGCTTGGACCTAGTACATGTAATGTGTCAAAGTCAAATATTATAAGAACTTAAAGTCTATTGGAGTATTTGGTTGGTATGAAATTTATTAGTTTTGAAAATATGTTTATTTCAATTTTTTACATATATATTTACATATGTATGCTCTATGAACAAAATGCATTATTTAGAAACGGGAAAAAGTGTGAAGGTAGGTTTGATCACTTATTTCGATTGTGTTTACATGGAACTCAATACTTTGGTTGATAAATTATCAAAAAATGGACTCTAAAGTTTAGGACTTCAGGCTAGATTATTCTCCTTGAGTTTAGAAATGGTTTTTTTGTCAATATTCTTCTAAGTCAACATTTTTTTCTTGGAATAGTTTATATGTATTATACGTAATAGTTTAGTAATATATGTAATAATTTAGTCAATATTTTTTTCTTGGATTAGTTTATATGTAACATATGTAATATGTAGAGGCATCCCATATATGTTCCCCAACCACATGCCATCATAGTGCAAGGGGATATGTTATACATGGTCGAGCTCATGATAGATCATGTAGCCCACCCAGAGTGTGTGTTCCACTCATAGATCCTATCTCCAATACCAGTTAGAGTGTCAGAGGTAGTGTTTATATCTCTACTGATGATCATGCTACCTCCAGTGGACCTTCTTCACCTATTTCAGGTACACCTCCTACATTTTTAAATCATGTTTAAACTTTATGTGTTTATGTCTTGAAATTGTCTCTAATTTTTTCATTGTCTTCAACTAATATGATTGAATTTAATGTATATGTTATTATGCTTCTAGTTTGTTTAATATATATGTTAAATTATGTTTATGACGTGAAAAATCTCAGTAAGGAAAATCTGAGGATCACAATGTAGCGTCGATCCCTTCATTGGATGATGCTAAAACTCATATCACATTGGAGGATGTTACGACCCAGCATACATGGATCACATGAGAGCTGAGTAACATCCATGCATGTTGACCTACTATGGGTAATTTGTCTTTGATGCTAGATAACATCAATAGGTTGATCAAGACATACCGGAGATCAGGCCCACAGAATCGCCTCCTATAGTCCATATAGAGGATTAAGAGGCGTGAGGTTATAGGACCACATACTTAGGAGGTGGTGAACGAGGACACTAAGAAAATTGATGTTCATGGGGAGTTGTTTGACATCCCTCCAAATTTCCTTGCTAGAAATAAAGGTATGATTCCAATAAAATATTTTAAGAATGTTGATGCAACCCTTTTTGTGTATGATTGATTCATTAGAGCTTGGGGTTAGTTCCCCCACCATGACCAAGTCATTGTTTATTTTTCCAAGCATATATAAGCATAGTTCATGTTACATATGAGGATGAATTACACTAATACTAGATCTCATTATTATGGAGCCATCTTGGGATGTACATATGATCGTGAGGGGCCTCGTAGGGACCCTGGGCATGTACAACCACCTCCGATATTCTTGCCACTACGGTCTCGGAGCGTGGTATTGTTTATAGAGCTAGAAAATTCGCCACAAATCAGTTATGAGACCATGGGTACCATTATAGATAACATGCATGCATCATTGGCCACTTCACATCTTGCTTTACATGGAAATATTAGGAGGCTGCCACCATTTCCTCATGACCCATCAGTTTGTTTATATGATGATTCATTTATCATTATTTTACCCCCTAACCAGCTTTTTCCATATGCATGTATGTATCTTGATGCCATATGTGACACTTGGAGGGTGCATGGCCCACTTGACACAAACTAGGTACATATATATGTACAAAAAAATGTACTATTATTGTCAAATTATGCATAATTATTTATATTAATTTATAGTTTTCATTTAGATTAATAAGTTCATGATAACATGTATACACAACCCAACTACATAGATGGGCTTATGAGGCCATCCGAGGGGGTAATTAATTAGCCAGACCATCCTCCACTAGAGCATGTTTCCATGGATTATCCTCCACCACCACCTCATACAACTCATGTGGAGGAGAGTCACTATGTACAACCACATGGACCAATAGTTGTGGTAAAAAAAAATTATTCCTAAGATTTCAATTTTTTTTTTTAAGTTACACATATGTGCTAATTAATTCGTAGACTAATTATAATTATGCAGAGTGTTGTTGATTTCATAGTTATGTGCACACATGATTGGGATGTTGGGAATAGAGGCATTGATGATGTGGCTCTGCCGATGTAGGCCCCAATCATTGAGCCACAAGCAAGGGATCACCTAACCCAGATTCATCAGACCACCATCCTATTTGACTTGCATTTGGACTCGACAAGGTTAGTAGATTCATATATGAAATACAAAATGTGGTTCAAAATCATTTATTTCTATATTTTTTATTTTTTACAAATAAATATCTAATTAGTTTGAATTTGATTGTGTTATATTGTAGTACCAACTTATGGACACTTACTTTACGCAACATAACGCACATAAGAGTTCTAGTGGTACTTATAATGGATATTGTGTATATTTTTAGACCCATTTCATAGGGCACATTCACATGTGATACACATTTTTTTATATTTTCATACATGGATAGTTTATGGATGTACACATACATTATTTCAGTTTATGGATGCATATTATTTCAATTTATGGATGTTCATGTGATATTTGTAATTTGTATATATTTTCATATGGATAGTATATTGATACATTCATTATTTTAGTATATGAATTTGCATTAATATTGTTTATGGATGTTCATTAATTTTTTAAGTTTATGGATTTCTTAAAATTATTTCGCTAGTTTAAAAAAAAATCTATATACTATAACTTTTATTACAAAATATAACAATTTTGATTTCTAGTTTCATAGAGTAAGAAAATAAGTAAAATATTAAGTTACAATGAAAGGCACTTTGATACTCAAAATGAAATAAAATATATGATTCTTTAATTAAAAACAAGTAAATAGGATTGTGTAGAAATTCCTTGAAGATTCAAACTGCTAATTGTAATTTTCTAAAACAATAAACTTGAATCTACTCTACCAATTATGGAAACCAATTAAATGATCGTGAAATCATGAAGCATACAAGAGAAAGAATTAAATCAACGCATTACACAATGATTTCATTCAGAAAACCACATCTAAAAGCCCCAATATCTGTATATTGAATTAGTCAAAAAATATGAGAAGATTACAATATTGTTCTCATGCCTGAGAAACCTCTTCATTATATTTATCTGTCTCACTGCTTCCTAGACAATCCTAGGCCTATAATTAACCATATTTTTTCTTCCCCAAGTCCCTACTTCCTTATGTTGTTTCCTTGGGAATTAGCTCCCTATTTATAAGGAAAATCCCCATCTGAAATATTGCGCAATCCATCATAGGCCTTCCTCTGACAATATGCACCACTTGTACAATTTGGATGATTATACAACTAATAGTACACTTCCCTTGAACTCCAATATCAAGTGGGTAACTCTCATTTCACACATGCATGAGTTATTTATGGCTGATTTATCAATATATGGTTGATCATTGAGTGTGGTTCAAGTTCCACTTCCACACTTTGACCTTCCACTAGTTCCTCCAATAGTTGGAACTAGTTAAACTCACTTTAACTCAAATAAACTGAATTAATTAATTACCAATCAAAATAAAATCATCTAGGGCTCCTAAAAACTAGGAAGTACTCTACATGACTTGAGCTAGACCCTCAACTCAAATTAACTAAACCAACTAAGTGAAAAAAACTTAGTTAACTTGTACAAGCTATCATGAGATGTGGAATTACAATTTTCTTCACCCTCAACTCGAATTGACTGAACCAAATAAGTCAAGAAAACTTAGTTAAATCGTACAAGTTGTCATGAGACGTGGAATTACAATTTTATTCTAATTTAATTCAAGGGAAAATTAAATTAGAATCTTTCTTGGTGCCATTTTCAACACTCCCTCTCAACAAGAAAGGGATTATCAGGTACCCAGATCTTGCCTCTATGGAACTCGAATTTGCCTCTTGACAGTGCCTACATCAAGATGTATGCATCCTATTCCTATGTAGGAATGTACTCTATCTTCATGATCTGCCTCTGCACATAATATTTGAGATGGTGGTACCAAATGTCGATATGCTTGGACCTATCATGAAAAACTGGATTCACTAAGAATTTTATACAAGTCTGATTGTCACAGTAAATCACTGTAGGATCCATCTGCTGACCAAATAACCCAAAAAGGATCATCCTCATCTAGATAGCCTCACAAGTTGCTTGACTAGAAACCATGTAGCCTACTTCTCTTGAACTGAGTGCAACTGATCTCTGCTTCCTGTTGTACCAAGAAACTATTGCTGACCCAATATTGAAGATTCCTTCTAATGTGTTCTTCTTTTCTGATGGACTCCCTCCCCAATCTACATATGTGAAGCCTTGCGGCTTCACTTCCTCTATCCGTTTGTATGAAAGACCAAACTGAGTGGTTCCTCAGAGGTATCTCAGCACATGTTTGGATTCCTTCCAATAGAGTTTGGTTGGATTAAACATTTATTGACTAATATGGTTAATTGCATAACACATGTCCAGTCGTGTGTTCACCAAGTACATAAATGAAACCACAAGCTACCTGTAATGGTAGCTTCTAACACTTTGCCTGAAGTGGAATCTCCCTTCCTCCAATTTCCTGCTAAAGGAGTATCCATGGTTTTGATGATCTCCATGTGAAACTTCTTCACATCTCATTGGCATACTTTCCTCGAGAGAAAAAAAGTTCCCCATATCCTTGCCAAATTTCCAAACCATGAAAATAATGCGCGAGCCCCTTGTCATTCTTCTCGAATTCTCTTGCCAAACATTCTTTGAAAGATTTAATCATCTTCTCATCACCTGTTAGAATTAAATAATTGGAATATAATACTATAATCAATAATTTACCTTCAACCACAATATGGTAAAGATTTTCATCTGCTAGTGTACCAAGTACGAGGTGCTTGTTTCAATCCATATAGTGCTTACTTGATTCTGTACACATGCAAATATTTTTCAAAGGTCTCAAAGACTTCCATTTGTTCTGTGTACACCTCATACTCAATCACTCCATTGAGGAAGGTTGTCTTCACATCCATTTAATGTATCTTCCATCACATAGGTGCTGAAAGTGCTAGAATTGATCTGATTGAAGAGTACCTTGCTAATGGAGCAAAGTTATCCTCATAATCAACTCCCTCCACCTGAGAGAAACTCTTGGCCACAAATATGGCCTTATGTATCTCGACACTCCAATTTGTTGCTTGCTTCACATTGTAGATCCACATGGATCCTACAACCAACTTGTCCTCTGGCCTTGGGAAAAATTCCCATTCACTGTTCCTGATAATGGAATCATATTCCTCTACCATGACATCAACCCATACTAGTTTTTGCACTGCTTCCTCGAGAGAGGATGGATCAGTCTCTACACTCTCACTCATAACATACATGTAGCTAGTGTACCGATCTAGTGACCTTCTCTGCCTGCATCATGATGTGGGTGCTCCCACATTCTCTCTAGCATCAATTTTGCAGCCTCTCTAGTGCTCTTCCTTCCATCTCTAGATGTCTTTGCATGAGTGGGTACTTCAAATCTCTTCTCCTTTGCTTGTGGATGCTCCATAACATTCTGAGGTTCTTCCTTTGGAGCTAAAAGCTCCTCATTTGCATGCAATTGAAGCTCCCTCTCAAGGGAACATCTCATAGCCTTCTCTTCATTTAACTTCACATCTATACGAGAAAGTCTCATCCTATGAGATGGCAGGTACACCCGATAGTTGTGAGGTGCATCAGTGTACCCCAAAAATATGCCCAACTCAGCTATTGGTTCTAGATTTTTCCTTACATCCTTGGAAACATGATAATAAACTGATGAACCAAATATTATGAAGTGTGCCACATATGGTTTCTTATTTGAAAAATATTCTTCTAGTGTACTCATCTTGAGAGTCCGATGAGGACTCCTATTCTACACATATACCACTGTATTGCATGCTTTATCCCACAAGTGCAATAGCAGGCCCCGATGATGCAACATCGCTTATGAAACTCCCACAATACTTATGTTCTTTATTTCTACAACCCCATTCTGTTGTGGGTTATGGGGTATTATTAACTCCCATTGAATTCCTTCTGATTCACAGAAATTCTTGAACTCATTCGACACATATTCTCAACCGTTATCACTCCTGATAGCCTTCACTTCCTGCATGTGCCTTTCTCAACAAGTGCTTTAAATTTACAAAATTTTGACAAAGTCTGGTATTTATTCTGCATGAAAAATATCCAACACTTACATGATAAATCATCTAAAAATATCACATAATACCTGTGCTTAGCCATGGAGGTTGTCGAGAGAAATCCAAACACATATGAGTGAACTCTTTCAAGGATCACTTGCACTTGACTGTACTTATCATGAAAGGTGGATTTTTTGTACTTACCTAATGTAAACCCTTTTGTTATGCGGAATTATGGATTACGGATAAAACATTCTCCCCTATATTAGTGCTCATCTAGAAAAACAGGTTAAATACTTTGCAAATACTTTTCCTAATAGTAAATAGACACACAGAACAGATCAAAGAACTTACTTGGAGTCCAAGTGCTTCCTATTCTCTTTCTGTCGCTTTTGCTGTAGCTTCAAATCTGAGCTAAGTCGCCAAAATATTCTCTGCAAAGATTAACACTAAACAAAAAAATATAGCAATGATACAAATGTATATTCAATTTATTCAGTTAAATCAATAAAACATGAACCATATGCATCAAATAAGAATTCATAATATGAAATACATGAGCTTATACAAATATATGTGGGAAAGTAAGCAGCAATATTTATTAATGGATAGAAGGGGAGGTTGCAACCCAGTGATTGATTTAGTGTCACCATCTCCAGCAGCATCCTAGCCTCATCACAATGCACATCTCTCCAGCAGCATGTCACTCAAATCAATTCCTCAATTTAAATTCCACCAACATTTCTCTACTCCAATTCTTCCTTACCAAACACTAAGATTTGTGCTTAATTTATAGAGGAGCTTAAGGTAGTTTTACAATCAATGACTTTCTGATAGTAGGCAAGACATGTTCCTAGTCTCAGAGGTATCAAATGGACACATGTATTAAAATTTTCACACATGTGAACTCTTCTAGAAGTCACTGGCCAAGTGGAGACTCTGGAACAATGAGAATTTCGCTCCCAATGTGACCAACGCACCCATGAATGTCGGGAAGTGCTTTGCAAAGAACCCTTGAGTGGGGTTACTTGCATATGCAACGAACTTAGTCCCTTTAGAGACAGCGTTGGTGAGATCTCATATGATCTATTATAAACTTCAAATCTTGGAAACCTTTGCAGATGAAATTCATGGATGATTTGTCTTGTTCTTTGTCTTAGGGCATGTAACAAATAAAATGATAGGGGATGATAGAACCTATTCATTGGTTCTAGAGATGATGTCCTGTTAACCAAGTCATTGGGAATGGTGCCCAAATTTACCTATAAAAATTCCCCCCTAAAGCATGAAGTCAGAATAATAATAATAATATTTTGATTGAGATGCTTTACACTGTGATGGGCTAGAGATGAAACAGAGTGGCGACCTACATCAATATTACAATACATTACATCATGATATATTCTCTTGATCATAATTGCTGAGGGAAGGCATTCTCATGCTCAGCACATAAACTTTCTAATAAAATGTACATAATTCAAAAAGCTGTCTACATTGGAATGTTTCCCAATAAAAACATGCCTACAGATATAGTCCCATGTTCGGATGACGAACTGTATGTAAGGTCACCATACAGATGATGTGTACAATAATCTTGAAATCATAGCCCGGATGGCTGAAACTAGATCCAAGGTCTTCTTATCTCGTTCACTCGATCATTCGGGTACAAGTCTAGTCATTCGAATATATGATTTGTAAAAAAACATGGTAAGACATCATTTGATTACCAGCCAATGATGTGAGCTGTTAACAAACGCGAGAGAACCATAATTGATGTCAATGGCTCTCAAGGTACTGTAGTACATTTCTTAAGGCATGAATAGATGATTTGATGTCGAACACCAAACAAAATCTTTCGGTCAAAAGTCTGTAAGCGAGGATCTTTTCGATGCTGTAACAAGCCTCATGGTACTGGAATATGATGTTTCTAAGTGAACTTCTTGGATAATGATTTGTTGTTGACAGGAAACCACCTTATTGCGAAATGAGAGTTACTAATTTCAAAGACAAAGGTATGACTTGATATAGCAATGTTCAGGGAATACTATCATGAGAATGAAGGTTTATGAGTATTGCAGAATGATGAGTATTCACTGGATGACTTCTCTTGAACATATCAGCGACACTGAGATGAGTTGGCAGCATTGACCCAAAACTGAAGTGAAGGTATGATGAAGATTACCCAACCCAAACAGTCATGGTGATGGAGTGAAGTGCCATGTTCAAGAGTGACTTGCTACCGTAAAAAGTTATGTTCACTTTCCAAAATTTTCCCTGGTCATTTGTCGACCAGTACCTCTTTATTTTTTAACGAGATTGAGGAGGATAACATTTTCTTGATATATAATTCAACCCTTCGGGTGAATAATGTATTGTTATTTAATAATTTAATGAGTCTAGTGATGAATGAAACTCGATTCTTGCCATGATTGACAAGCCCGTCGCTAATTTATGTTTTAACAAGCTTAACGACAGTGACAACTCGGTCCTTTTTCATATTTACAGAGTTTGAAAAAGAGGACAAAAGAAAACTCCATAAGTACTTTTTTGTAAAGTTGTCACTCAGATCCGAAAAAGTGTAAAATAATATCTGAGAGAACCTCTTTAGTCATGTTTGACCAAGGTATTCCTTTTTCGTAAATAATCTATCTCAGTCCGGAAAAGGGTTAAACTTATACTGAGTAGATATCAATTCATTTACTTTTATGAGCTTGAAAAGACAAGTTCTCAGCAATATTTTCACATTATCATAGTATGAAAAGAGCTGAAAGAAGACTCCAAGGGTTCCTTTTTTGTTATTATCGAAGCTCGAAAAAGAGATAAAAGTGCGCTTCAAATCCTTTTTCGTTTTTAACAAAGCTTGAAAAATAAGGAGAAAAAGTATGCTTTGTGGTCAAATCATTCTTGAAATAAATTTGCACAACTAATCTATTCATCACTTGTAATACTTGTTAAGAACAACATCAAACAAATTAAAAATACTTGTTTCATGATAAAACCATAATAAAACCATATTCATAGCAATAAATATGATTTTCATACAATTAAATGACTATTAAAAAGAGTTTTTACTATTCATTTTTACCATTCCATAGTTACCATGAATCTTTGAAACTAATTTTTCCCCCGAACTTCAGCTGTTGTTTGCAATCGTTTCTGTGGATGGATTTCATTGCCATTTGATCCAGGTTAGTGTCATGAACCCTATCTTTCCTTTAGTAATCATATAATTTCCATTCATTGCAAATTTTTAGGGTTTTGGGCCCCCTAGGGTAAATTTTGCTCCCAAAGAGGGCAACGCGCCCTTGGACATCGAAAATTGTGTTGCATAGTCGCTAAAATGAAGGCTACCTGCATGTACAACACACTGTCTCTTGTCCTAGGTTGCGTTGGGCGCAATATTCATTTTTGTTTTTTGCATTATGCCCAAGATTTGCCTAATTTTTTGCATTGAATGGAATCTAATGGTTCTTATGGTTGTTTTTCAAGTTTTCATCAGATTACAATGACGATTACATGGAGGGAAAGAGAGCATGAAGAATAGGATATGATTGCCCTAAATGATCCAGGCACAGTAAGAGACCTAAGAGATTATGGACTGTTAAAGTACTTCCGGTTGTCAGGGATGAGACAACAAATAGAACTCTTGGAGTTCTTAGTTTCAGCATGGGATCTAGCTATCGAGGCATTTCATATTAAGAACCAAGTGGTTCCCATAACAGTAGAGGATGTATACTTTATCACAGGTTTTTCGAGGAGAGGCTTGCCTATTTCACTCTCAAGGTCTATTGTTGGAGGAGAGACTGTGAGAGATTATGTTTTGCAACATTGTTATCTAGGGGCAGAGCCAAGAAAATATGGAAAGATAAACATCCCGGATGTTAGAGATTTTCCTTTGAGAACTATCCTTTTCACGATTGCAAAACTTGCTGGCACTATTACACTACATGTAGCGAATAGATCGTATATGCAGTACGCGCTAGAGTGTATGGAGCCAATAGTCTTCAACTGGTCTATAGCTATAATTTCTCAGATAAAAGAACAACTGAACAAAGCAAAGGGAGGAAGGTAGAAGAACTTAAGTTATGGTTCAATCCTCATATCGTTTGCCTTAGAACGGATTCCACTGAT